>PVLD010024834.1:0-24756 GCA_004027595.1 Dinomys branickii
AGTGCAAATTCCCTACTATCTTATCTATAATTTGATATTTCCTTTAATGTTTTTGTGTTAACTAATGTGAAGATAACTATGTAATACAACATCCAGTTCTAATTCCCTACTATATTCTGTATAACTTTGTATTTTCTGTATTGTTTATGGCTTTTCTGGTTCATATGTCTCCATTCTTTTGTCTTTAAAATAAAAAAAATAAAAAAATAAAGAGTAATGGGCATTCTGGCTAAATCAACCTACCAATTCGTGCTGAAGACATGCCACAGTCATCACACATCATCTGGATATGGAGAGGACAAGGAACACTACGAGATAGCAAAAACTTCAGTTTTACAAGAAGCACACAGGTAAGCTTAGGAAAAGGTACAGCAGCTTGGTCAAAGTTTAGTCAAGCAAAGAATCTTTGTCATGTTGTGTGAATGTACTCACATCCTTTGAGCCAACCTGCTTATTGGGTTCTACAAAGAAAAATAAAATCATAGTACATAGCATTAAACTCTCACATTACTCAATCCAAAGACATTTTTCTCAGTTTCCATAGTCAAGACCAAAATGAGCAGAAGCACTCAGCAGTTTATTATTGTTTCTCAGTGGGCTAAACTTCCATAAGCCTATCCGTGACACCCTTCCCATTTGAACATTAGCCTCGCCCCAGAATCGCGCCCTACGCAGGCAAATCCAAAGGAAATAGAAATGCTGATTAAAGGGGAGGAGAGCAGAGACCATTGCGGATCTTCACATAGGTCCCTTTGTGTTAGCTGTGTCATTCGAGCTATTCCATTGTCTTTCTCTCCTTCAGATCTTTTCCTGCGGTGTCCGGCGATTATACTCCTGCTATGCTGAAAGTAAAATAACCCACCCCGTGGAGTCAGACCTTTGATGCAATCTTAGTTCTACCACTTATTGTGTGGCCTTGAACATTTCAGTTACCTTCTCTTGACCTCAGTGTTTACCTCTCTAAAGTGGCGATACCTCTACTGTTTGGGTCAGAGTTGTTTCGGAGGGTAACATACGGTTTTTGGTGTCTTGACTGTCATTCGCTAGGGGGAAAGGACGTGGTAAGTCCTTTCGGCCCCTGCCTTTATTCTTCTACGCTTAGTGCAGCTGCTAAAGGAGGACTGGGGACTCGCGGCCTCTCCCCTAAATCACCGAACAAAGTTCTCAACAGGGCAGACCAAGCCCAAGCACCCCAGCCTCAGCCTACAGACCGCCCACCACCACTCTGACGACCCCGCCCTTCCGCGGGTGCCGTAACGTCACTTCCGCCGGAAAAAAGTGCGTCTATGTGGTTGGCGCGAAAGTCGGTTCCTGTCCTCTGCAATTTCCGGTTCCGTCGAGTTCGCTCAGGGCAGGGGGCCCCGGGTTGGGGGGGCTGTGCGCCGGGGTGGCGCCTGACCTCGGCCGCTGTCCCTCGGGCCGCGCCCCCCCCCCAACTCGACGCCCAAAGCTTCCAGGCTCCCTCGAGGCGAGTGAGGGCCCAGACACCCCCCGGGGTTCGCGGCACTTCCTGTCTGGGTAACGGGTCCTCGGCGGGCCTAGCGGGTGGGCCTTGGGTGCCGGAGAGAACGCAGCTTCGGTGCTCCGGAGAGCCGGGCCTTTTGCTGGGCACTGCGGAACAGGAGCATCTCTGGCTCTTCCAGGGGGGCGGCCGTGCCAATTGGCTGCCGTGTATATTTAAACTCTTTCTACTTAGGATGAACGCTCCGCGCGGGCCGTGGACACCGGCAGCCACCAATAGGCTATCCTTAGGCCCAGTTCAGTAGACCGTCCTTTAGCGGGTCATCGGCGAGAGACCTGAGTGTATTCCGTTCGGGGACGTTAGATTCTCCCTGATTTGCAAGGATTAGTGTCGTCTTCCTTTTCTTTGACTTGGCCCACGTTCCAGGGTTTCTGCAAATTCATGGACGAATGAATTCATGGGCAAGGTCAGAATGCCTATCCTTAGGCGTTCTTGTCTGCACAGGAAAGGAGGCGCGTTAAACGTTTAACTTCTTACATAATATATTTTTGTTCTTGTTAATGCTACCTTTATTTTGACAGTTCAACAATGTCCACAGATAACCGGGAACCATTTCTTGTGAAGTTTTTAAAGTGTTCAGATAATTCCGAATGTTTTTTTAAAGCTCTCGAGGTAAGAGCAGTTGAACTTGTCTTGTTTGTTGCCTTCCTTAAGTGTTTTTCATATGTTGGCCTTTATGTCTTAATCATAGAAATCTTTTATATGATTTTGCTGTAGTCTGTTGATATAGGTATATCATTGTTACATAATGTAACATCTTTTGTCATTTTGTATTTGGAGGTGCTTGAAATCTATTATGACATTTTGGTTGAATGTGTTGATGTTCAGTTTTTGAAAATTGGTTTCTTTTTCTACCTGCTGGATTGGTGCTTTGTGTGTTGAATTTTGAGTTGGTCCTGGATTGGTCACACTTCATCGGTTTTTGTTAAAAATGTGTTTTATTATGCAAAATAACAGGAGGGGAAGTGTTAAAGTTTTGCTCCACCCAGCACCTGGCAGCCTCAGTATGGCCTGGGAGTTTGTTAGAAATGCAGAACCTTGGGCCCCAACCCAGACTTGACGGTTAGAGTCTGCATTTTAAACAAGATTCCTGATGTACCTTAAAGTTTGAGAAATAGTTTTAACAGGGTTTTCCTTTAAGTCCATACATTCAGCAAATATTTACTGAATGTGCATGATCTGATATTACTTTAGTACTTGGAATGTCAGCAGTCAGAGAAAGCAAAGATTTCTCCTCTCTCAGAGCTCACATTCCAGCAGCAGAAAATAGATATCAGATAAGTGACAAAAGTATGGAGTGTGTTATAATATGCCAAGTGCTATGAGAAGAGAAAAGGTTTAAGGAGTTCCAAAGGGCGTTTGTTGGAGAAGAAAGCTGAAAGATTTTAACTTTATTAAATAAAGTATGCTCAAAGTAAGCTTTGTGTTGAAGATATTTAAGTAAACTTGAGGGGTTGAGGTAGTCCTATGAGTATATACAGAAGAGGGTTTCAGGCAGAGCAACCATTTACAAGGCACTGGGAAAGTGCTTGCGTCTTTCCAAGGTTGTTGTGGCTGTAAAGTAGTGTGCAAGGGATGAGGCTTGAATGATAGGGAATGCTTTAGAAAGTTAAGGGTAAAGCCAAGTGAGATTTAACCATGCCTGTAATCCCAGCACTGTGGGAACCTGAGGCAGGATCAAGCAGTTTAACTTATCAAGACCCTGTTTTAAAATTTAAAAAAAGATTAAAAAGGGGGCGGGTGATGTAGTTCAATGAGAAGGTCCTGGGTTCAATTAAAAAAAAAAGTCCTGCAGGGCCTTGTGAGCCGTTGTAAAGATTGACTTTCTTTCATTGGTGACCCTCTTTTCATTGATGACCATGGAAGGTTTTACTCAGAAGAACAGTGTATCTGATTAGTTTTAAAAGATCACTGTTTTTTTATTTTAACATAGAACTTAAATTTTGTTCAAAAACTAAGTGCTTACTGGTTGTCAGAATACAAGATACATCATGAAATTTTAAATCTTATAGGGAAGAGACAAAATAGGTATATCAATGCTATTTTTCTTCATAAAATAGACTAAAGTGATAGAAGAAGGATTTTAAGGAAGTATGCTCAGGGTGATCAGGAGGTCAGAAGTGTAGCTCAGTGGTAGAGCACTTGTCTAGCATGTGCAAGGTGAGGGTTTGATAGCTAACACTACCACTTTAAAAACAAAGAAAAAAAAAAACGAAGAAAAAGAAAATCACGATTAGGAAAGGCATCTCTGAGATCACATTTAAGCAAGGCCTGCTAGACATGAAGGATCACATCAGGTGAAGACGTGGGGGAAGAATATTCCCCGCTCTGAGAACAAGAGCAAAGCGCTTCTAAACAAGGTCATGCTTAGCTTGTCCCAGGTTATGCCAGTAAGTGGGTGTGGCTAGAGTTAAACCTCGGTGAGTGTGGGGAGATAGGTGAGGGCCAGATCCTGTGGTGCTCCGAACCATGGTAAGAAATGGGAGTTTTGAGTACAGTGGGACACCGTCAGAGGTTGTTTGGATTTTTTTCTCCTCAGTATTAGAAGTTGAACACCCAGGGCCTTCTCTGAGCTACATCACCACCTTTTTCTTATTTTTTATTTTTGAGACAAGGTCTCACCAAGGTGCTGAATTGCCAGACTGGGGAAACCTTGGCAATTCTACTTCAGCCTGTTAGCCCTCAGATTATAGACATATGCCACTATGCCCAGCTGTCATTAGAGGGTTTTGAGCAGAGTTAACATGATCTGATTTTTTTGTTGTTTGGTTTTCATTTTTGTGGTGGTGGTGGGTAAAAGGTTACAAACTGCTGTGTGTAACATAGATAGAGAGCAAGGCAGGGGGAAGTAGACCACTTGGGAGGCTTCTACAGTGTTGTAGATGAGATTACAGTTGCATTCAGTAGTAAAAAGAATTTTTAAGATGTATTTTGAAGAGTTGATAGAACTTAAATACGGAAAACTAATTTCAAGTACATTCTTCATTTTTTTTTCAGTCCATGAAAAAATTCCAATCAGAAGAATATCTTAAGATTATTATTGAAGAAGAGGCATTGAAAATAAAGGAAAATGATAGGTCTCTTTATATCTGTGACCCTTTTAGTGGTGCTGCCTTTGATCACCTTAAAAAGGTTTGTTAACTTCCAACATTTATTTGGTGCTCTGTATTTTTTGGTTTTCCTTGGTCACCAAATATGCAAATTTTGCATACACTGGAATTCTTCTGGCTTGGGGAGACCAGAATAGTGTTTTCTGAACACTAATCTTGTTACAGTAGGCTTTTATTATTATTTCAAGGAATACAGCTTCATTTAGTATAAGTGAATCTATTGTAACTGCATTTTACTGGTGGAGTTTATTCTACTTAAAACACATTGTAAGATACATCAGTGAAAAATAATAGCGTAGGAGAAGACCTCAGCAGTCTTTCTGTGTGATCTTAAACACAGAATTTTAGTATCTTTTCTACCTTGCATCAGGTCTGAAAATTATCTTGGGAGCCTTTTAAGTCAGCGAGTCAATGAGCCATCTTATTCCTTTTATTTATTAAATTCTAGAGTCTACTGACTCACTTTTTGGTGTCTGGACAAGAGAGAAGCATTGAAATAAAAATAAACTGGCTATAATTCCATCCAGATTACAGAGAAATGGTTCTTGTTTGAAGGAGAAGAAAACATAGCTGAGTAGGTAGATGCAGTATCTGTACAATTTATAGAAGGTCTGTGCACACCCTGCCAAGAGCGTTGTTGGTGTTAGCCTCCTTTTTGAAATATAAATCCTTGTCAAAGTCAGTAGCATCAGAAACTTACTCTTATTTATGGCTGATCAAAAAGATAGTAATAGTTCTTTCCTTGTAGATATTTATATCAGTTATGCAGTGGT
Source organism: Dinomys branickii (assembly GCA_004027595.1). Taxonomy (NCBI): domain Eukaryota; kingdom Metazoa; phylum Chordata; class Mammalia; order Rodentia; family Dinomyidae; genus Dinomys; species Dinomys branickii. Next base: position 5,406 of record PVLD010024834.1, read on the forward strand.
GACTTTGGCAACTGTGGGCCTTTAGCTTGGCTTGAGTATGCTCATGTTGAGTAAGAGTGTCACCTTTCTTCACTCAGTATCAGTAAAAATGAAAAGTTATTGTTTTAGTTTATCCTGTCTTTGTTGATCTTCCTTGGAAAGATGCAGAAGTACAAGTACTTAAAACACAAATGTAGAAACTGCCTTGGATTACAGCTTATGGTAACATAATAGGTTTTTTAGAGGGACTCACTGTGGGCTTTCACTCATGTAAGCTGCCTCACTGTTGGGTATTTCATTTGAGAAGTATGCAAGAGTATTTGTAGCATAAGATTACTGCATTACAGTTGTGCTTGTTTCAGACATTAAAGTTTGGTAACAGTTTTGAGTGAGGAGCTCTTGAAGTTCTTTTGACAGTTGTATTGTTTAATTTGCTTTTGTGCATGCATGTTTACTGTGTCTGAGAAATTAATGGTCTTTTTTTCTCTTTCTAATGAACAACTTGGTGATTTTTCTGCAGTAGTCAATAACTTCTGTAAATAATTATAAATATTACCAAACAGTTTGTAAGAGTGGCAGTCTTCTCCATCTTACTATACTAAAATTTTCTTTTTTTGTAGCTTAGCTGCAGAATTGTTGGTCCCCAAGTAGTCCTGTTTTGTATACACTACCAGCAGTGTGTCCCAAGAGCTGAACATCCAGTTTATAATATGGCTATGTCTGATGTAACTGTATCTTGTACAAGCCTGGATAAAGAGAAGAGGGTAGGTATTGAATATTACTCTGTATCTGTTTATCTTCACACTTAATTTTTCTCTGCATAAGAAATAATTTAAAAGACTGTGCACTTGATGTTTGTATTCCTGACTTAATGAAATGTAGTATGTGACAATCAACAGTGTATATCTTTTTTGTAAATAAACCGAATAGAGGAGAATCCATTTTGTTAAAAATTGGCTAATTGAAGTTTTTTGTTTTGATTTAAATGGAAATTCATTTTTTCTCCTACAATTAGAGATTGCTTTTTGAATCACACTTTTACATCCTAGATGAATAATGTTTAAAAAGGAATTCTAGGAAAAGCTAGGCATGATGGTATATGTCTGTAAGTCTAGCACTTGGAAGCGTGAGGCAAAAGCACCATTGCGAGTTCAGGGCCAACCTGGGCTACATAGTGAGTTCAAGGCCACCGTGAATTACATAGACTCTGTCTCAAAAAGAGGGGGGCTAAAAAATTGTATAAAAATATATTTTAATATATAGGTACAATTTATATTCTTTTAAAAATATATACCATGTAAAAGTATAATATTTATTACAGGACCAGCATAGTTTAGTAAATTCATGGAATTAGAAGAAAAAATACAGTTATCTGTCATTTAACAATGGTGCTACGTTGGTAACAGTGGTGAGAAGAAAAGTGTAGCTCGGTGATTATGTCATTGAGTGTTCCTACACAAATTTACATGGCTGTGATGTCATTGGGCAATATTATCTCCTGGGGACCACACTGTTTTGTATTTTGTCCATTCAATGAAACATTACGCTATGACTATTTAGGAAAATAGTTATTCTTTATAATTCATATTTATTTTCCAGGAAGTAGTTTGGTTAATTAACTTTATAATAGAAATAATTTGTATATTCAGGTTTTTCTTGTTTTGGTACTGGGAATCAAACTCAGGACCCTGAGCTTGTTAAGCAAGGCACTGTGCCTCTGAGCTATATCCCTTGCTATTCAGGTTGTCAACAACCAAAGCTATCTATGGAATATTGTGTAAAAACATAAAAGATTGCTTTGGTATTGATCTATTTTCTTTTGGGGTTGCAGGAAGAAGTTCATAACTATGTACGAATGATGGGTGGACGAGTATACAGAGACCTTAATCTATCAGTAACTCACCTTGTTGCAGGAGAAGTTGGTAGCAAAAAATATTTAGTTGCTGCAAATCTAAAGAAACCTATTTTGCTTCCTTCTTGGATAAAAACACTTTGGGAGAAGTCACAAGAGAAGTAAGACAGATACTTAATTTATTTATAGACTTGGTTTTTATTAATACATGCTTATAGTACACAATGACTACAGTCATTGTGGGGAGTTGGTACATGTGTATAACATCAATTCTCTTTCTGCCCCCTTCCCCTCCCCTTCCTCTTATATCTTACAGACTTGAAAAAATGATGTGTTCTATTATTTTGACATACTCTTGAGTTTTTTCCTAGGTGAAGTTTTATTGTATTCATTGGATTTGTTGTTTGGAAACAAAAATGGGGTCATCATTCTTCCCAGGGAAAACAGAATATAGATTATTATTATAGTGCTTATTAGCAAAGTATAAGTTGATGGTAGAACAGGTTATGGGTTTAGCACTGACCAGAAGATAAATGCTTTGATGACAAAGTTCTATGCAGTGTTGCTGAAATCATTGAAGAAATCATTTTTTTCAGCTTTAGTTTTTAGGCCGTATTGTCCTATTTTGCACGTATTTAAGTTGGAGAATAAATGAGCCATTTTGGCAGTCATTTTCCCTCCAAAGGGAGCATATGTAAGATTGAATATAAACATATAAGCTGCCAGCTGAGCTGGAATCAGTCATGTAAGTTGAACCGAATTCACCTGTCAGGCCCAAGTTAAGCATTAGATACACAGCAGGAGCAAGCAAGATAGTGATCTTTCCATTATGGAGCTTAGAGCCCATCTCAAGGGGTATGTTGAAGTTTTTCCTGGAAGTTAACACCTGAAAGTCTAGGAGGCAAGGAATGATATTGACTTGAAAATTTTATCAGCATTTTTCTAGGCTTGTTTTCAACACCATTCTGCACCTCTTCAGTATGGCACTATGTTAGCATTCCATTCTTAGACTGACTGCTTCATCAGCATATCCGTGTGGCGCAGCAACAGAATAATATTTTTATTGATATTCTGCCAAAGAGCATTGCTTTTACTTACATAAACTAGTGGAAGAATTTAAGTCTGTTTTTAGTAGGCAACCAAAAAACCTTAGGGTTTTTAAGTAGAGATGCAGTCTTACGTATTTGTATGCTGAAAGATGTACCTTGTTGGTTAGAGACCAGTAAGGGCTTAAAGTTAATGAAATAGTGTTTTTCCCTTGGAAAAGCTTTATTTGAAAGACTAGCTGAAATACTGCTTTTTATTAGAGATATGGTATTGAACTAGGTGAGTGAAATCCTGAATGTTAGTTCTCCTTTTCTTAAAAATATAAATCTTAAAAAATGAGGAAAACAATCTGTACATGGTGGTACATGCCTGTGATCCCAGCACTTTGGGAGACTGAGGCAGGAGAATCTTAAGCTTGATGCCAGCTCTGCCAACTGAGTGACTTGAGACCCTTCCTCGAAGGGCAGAGGATGGGGTGGGGTTGGAGTTGTAGTTCAGTTGGAGGGCTATGGATTCATTCCCGAGGACGGGGAGGAAAATGAAAGCATGAATGATATTCTAGTTTGTCACTGTGCTTCTATTAAAAATCTAAACTATCTGGTATGTCTAATGTTTTATTTTTATTCCTTTTTATCATTTGTTTTCTCCAGCAAAATAACTAGACATACTGATGTGAACATGGAAGAGTTCAGGTGTCCTATTTTTCTTGGTTGCGTGATTTGTGTGACTGGTTTGTGTAGCCCGGATAGGAAGACAGTTCAGCAGCTCACAATCAAGCATGGAGGCCAGTATATGGGACAGTTGAAAATGAATGAATGTACACACCTGATTGTGCAGGAACCAAAAGGTAAAGACTGTGTTTTACAAGTAGACAAATGGAATTTTGTTCTTTGATATTGATGTTTTAAAATCCTTATAGAACAGTTTTTGTTTTCTGATATGCTGTTATGTAATCTAGTTGATATTTTTTACCCTAAAATCTTGTAAAGATAGTTTGGGTTTCAGTCTGTAAAAAAATTTCATGACCATCCATGCCATTGACTAATTACTGGCAACCTTCAATTTTGTTTCAGGTTGATTTTTTAAAATAACCTACTATAATTTGAATACTTCCTCATTTCTGTTTATTTTTTAACACAAATAGGTCAGAAATATGAATGTGCCAAGAGATGGAATGTGCACTGTGTGACCACACAGTGGTTCTTTGATAGCATTGAGAAAGGTTTTTGTCAAGATGAATCTATATACAAGACAGAACCTAGAGTGGAAGCAAAGACGCTGCCTGGTACTTCAACTCCCACTGGTCAGACCAGCACGACTGATAGTAAGTCCATTGAGATTAAAACAGCATTGATTTTCCACGTACTGAGAATTGATTTGTTAGGCTAAGTATGTTGCTTAGTAGTACAACACTTACCTAGCATTTTAAGACCCTGGATTTAGTCATAAGCACTGCAAAAAAAAAAAAAAGTTGATTTGTTACTGGGATCACTGAAATATAGTAGGGAATTTCTAATTTTTTCCTTTAAGCTTAGTTATATGATAAAATAGCTAAGTTGTATAAGTGCTTTAAAAATTGGTCCAGAACTGCTCCTGATATTTCTTTTAGAATGCATAGTTACTTTCTTCCAGTACCCTGATAACAGTGCACAAGATGATCAAAGACATTAAAATTATTAATGGATGAAGACTTAAGTTCTGAATTTTTCAGAACTTTCCTGACACAAATATTAGTACTTTTTTTTAGTTTGTCATGATTATTATAAATAAGTAGTTGTATAAAAATGAAAAGTTTTCAAGTTGTAAGTGCCACATTGGCAAAATGTTACAAAATTATTTTTTCAAATTTTATTTTTTATTAGTATATGTTTGCAGTTTAATGATTACATTTCTTTTTGGCGGTTGGTACATGTGTATAACACATCTAAGGTTTTTTCAAATACAAGTTTCTTGGACTTTAAGGCCAGCAGTTTCATTTTATGGGAAACAAATCAGAGTCTTAATTTTATTTGTCCTGTTTGGCCACCGAGATTTCTGTTAAAAACCTTTGCATTTGGCAGGTGTAGTAGTACACACCTGTAATCCCAGCAATTGGGAGGCTGAGGCAGAAGGATCACTGAGTTCGAGGCCAGCCTGGCCTACATAGTGAGTTCACGACCAGCCTGAATGACATAGTGAGACTTGTCTCAGAAACAAAAAACCTCTAAGTCTTACTTTGGAAATTGTTTCTAGACATTGGGTTATGGGAAAAATTAGAAGAAAATATGTAATGACTATTCTACCTTCATAAATTTATACTTTGTTTTAAAATATGTAGGCCGTACTCTTTCAGACGTCAGCCACATTTCCAATATAAATGGAAGTTGTATAAATGAATCCATATACAATTCAGTTCTTAATAGCAAATTGGAACCTACTCTCGAAAACCTAGAAAATCTGGACATCAGTGCATTTCAAGCACCTGAAGATTTATTAGATGGTTGTCGGGTACGTCTTTATTATATAATAAATACAGAAAGTATTGATATACTGCAGCGCTGCTGTGCTTGAGTTTGTTGGCCCCTCGGACTTGGACTTGCTCTTTCTCTGTATAAAAGTTTCACTAAATGAAGAAGATGCGCTCACTGTCCATCCCTGAGCTATAAGGATCCCTTGGCCAGGGATGTACTTTCATCTGTTATCCTCCAAAATTCACTCACTTTTCAACTTTTCTCTGAACCCTTTCAGTTTCAGTAATCTGCTGTGCTTTAAAATTCTTAATTTTTTAGCCACTTACTAGATTCTTATTTATAAATATCACTTATTTATGATGTATTACTGATAATTTTGTTATATTAGTATATTGTGTATAATCTCAAATCCCACAAGTAACTTAATAGATAGTCTTGAAGTTAACACTCATAGGTTTAAAATTCTTTTTCACAGTTGTACAGGCAGCAAATGACTATCCATCCACCCCAAAGTGTGTCTTCCTAATCAGGAGAGGCCCTCCTGTTCAGTATCTCTTGGGTTGTTTAAATTTTTAGACCAGACTTGGACTTGCTCTTTATCTACATAAACCCTTCACTAAATGTAGAAGACACTCTCACTGTGTCCATCCCATAGTTGTAATACACATATCTGTAATCCCAGCATTCTGGGAGACTGAGGCAGGAGGAGCCCAACCTGGACAATTTGACTTAGGGAGATAGCTCAGAATTTAAAAAAAAAGAAAAAATATTTTTAAAAAGAAGAACCAGGGATATAACTTGGTGCAAGGGTCCTGGGTTCAGTCCTCAGTACACAAAAAGAAATGTGTCTTTTTAGTATGTATCTTGTAAGTTCCTTGATGGAAATGTTATATATTGTGCTTTTTCACATCTTTTAGATCTGAATACTAAGTGCATTCCTAGTTGTAAAATGACTAATCTGGTTTCAGTTTTATTTAAAGCCACAGTGTACTTCTGTTGTCTACTGTGAAAGGTAATCTAGCAGATTGTAAAGGAATGATTTTCTAAAGTGAGTTTTTTAAAAACTCCCTTTAGTGCATGTTGACAGTTGATGGAGTTCATGGTCATCCTGGGGAGTGGTTACCTGTATATACCTCAACTTGTTTCCTTCTTTTTTCAGTCCTGTTCCTTCCCTCCCCCTCCCCTCCCCCTCCCCTCCCCCTCCTCCTCCTCCTGTCCCATTTTTCATTCCTGTTGATATTATTAATCGCAGCTCATGTTACGACATAGAATGTTGGCATTAATTGTGGTTATCGGCTTCCTGTACACAGCAGATCTTTATTCTTCTTATTTCCCCTTTCTTTCCTCCTCAGCATTGTGCTTTTTCCCTTGGGCCACTTCCCCATTGCAAGCGATCCATTGGCTTATCCCATTGTTTATACTGTGCCTCACTCACCTGAGAGGTACCGTATGGTATTTAACTTGTATATCTGGTTTATTTCACTCAACATTATATTTATCAGCTACATCCATTTTCCCACAAATGTCTAAAATCTGTCATTCCTTATACCAGAGTAATATTCCATTGTATATAGATACATTTTCTTTATCCAGTCATCTGTTCATGGATATAGAGGCTGATTGAGGATTTAGCTATTAGGAGTTGTGCTGCTATACACATTGGTGTGCATGCTTCCCTGTAGTATGATGTCTTTAGCTCTTGAAGATACCTAACGGGGATCTCCGGGTCATATGGAATTTCAAATTTCAGTTCTTTGAGAAATCTCCATATTGAATTCCATAATGGTTGTATTAGTTTATATTCCCACCAACAGTGAAGTAGGGTTCCTTTTAGACCACAGCCTCACCAGCATCTGTTCTTCCTTTTTTTCTTTTTAAGAGTAGGAAAATTTATTGGAGAAAAGGAAAGGAGAATAGGAATGGAGGAATGAGGGATAAGAATAGCTTCTGAGAGACAAGAGGGATCTCAAGTGGGTTGCTCCAGCATTTGTTCTTGTTTGATTTCTTAATGATTGCTGTTCTTTCTAGAGTAAGACGGAATCTTGGCATTTTAATTTGCATTTCTCTAATGGCCAGAGATGTTGAGCATTTTTTCCCGTGTTTGTTGACCATTTTTATTTCTCCTCTGTAAAATGTCTGTTTGTTTCTCTTTCCCATTTCTTGACTAGGTCTTTATTTTTAGGTGGTGTAAATTTTTTTAGTTCTTTGTATATTCTAGGTATTAGTCCTCCAAAGAGTAACTGGAAATTTTTTTTTCCCATTTTGTAGGTTTCCTCTTCGTTCTACTCATTGATTATTTTGCTGTTTAGAAACCTTTTAGTTTGGTATAAGCCCATTTATTGATTCTTTCTGTTCCTTGTACAGTTGAGGCTCTGTTCAGAATCCTTTCCTATATCTCTGTCTTTAAGTGTTTTACCTGTATTATCTTCCAGTAGGTTTAATGTTTCTGTTTTATTGTTTAGATCTTTGATCCATTTTGATTTTAATTTAGTATATGGTGAGAGATGAGGGTCCATTTTTCAGTGTTCTGTACATGGATTACCACTATACTCAGCACCACTTGTTGAATAGGCTGTCTTTCCTCCAGCATATACTTTTGGCCCCTTCCTCAAAGATAAGTAGTTGAATGTATCTGGGGAAGTTTCTGTATCTTCCATTCTGTTCCATGTAATTGTTTTTGTTCGAGTACCATGCTGTTTTTATCACTGTTGCTTTGTAGTATAACTTGAAGTCAGGTATCAGAATGCCTCCTGTTTTGCTCTTGTTGCCCAAAATTGCTTTTGTTCTTCTGGGTCTGTTCTGGTTCCATATAAATTTTAGGATTTTTTTTTTCTAGGTCTGTAAAATAATACTGTTGGTATTTTGATGACAATTATTTTAATATGGCCATTTTGAGAATGGGTCTGCCTATGCAGGAGCAGGTGACATCTTTGCATTTTCCCATGTCCTCTTCAGTCTCCCTTTTTAGAGTATGGTAGGTTTTTTTGTAGAGGTCTCACTTCCTTGATTAGATTAATACCTAGGTATGTCATTTTTCTTGAAGCTACTATGAATGGCATTATTTTCATAATTTCCTTCTTATCCTGTTCATTGTTGTATACACAAATGTTAATTTTTTTGTGTTGATCTTGTCTCTTGCTACATTGCTGAAGTTCACTCTAAGAATTTTTTGGTGGAGTTCTTTGGGTTTGTATCATGCCATCTGCAAATAATAATTTTTAACCTTCCTTTCCTATATATATATATATATATATATATATATCTTTTCTTTCTCTTTCCTAGTTGCTGGCTAATGTTTTAAGTATTGTATTGAATAGAAGAGGTGATAGTAGACATCCTTGTCTTGTTCCTGATTGTGGGGGGAATGCTTTTAGTTTTTCCTCATTGTATGATGCTAGGTGATGGTTTCTCATATATAGCTTTTATATAATATTCAGGTACGGTCCTTCTGTACCTGGTTCCCTTAGGGTTTTTATCATGAAAGCGGTGTTAGAGTTTGTCAAAAGCCTTTTCTGCATCTATTGATATGATCATATGGTTTTTGGCCCTGCTTCTGTTTATGACATGTATTACATTTTTTGACTTACATACATTGAACCATTGTTGCATCTCTGGAGTGAAACCTACTTAACCATATATAATTTTTGATAATGTCCTGCATTCTATTTGCTAATCTTTTGAGGATTTTTTCATCTCTATTCATTAAGGAGATTGGCCTATAGTTTTCTTTTTCAGTTGAGTCTTCATCCAAGTTTGGGATTAGGGTGATACTGGCTTGCATAAATGAGTTTGAGAGCCCTCCATCCCTTTCAGTTTCTTTGAAGAGCTTGAGGAGTATTGGTAATATAACATCCTTAAAGGCTTTGTTGACATCAGCCATGAATCTTTCAGGTCCTGGGACAGAGTTTTTTGTTAGTAGATTCTTTATTACAGTGTCAGTTTCATTGCTTGTTGCTGAGTTATTAAGCATATTTATGCCTTCTTGGCCTTGGCCTAGTTTTAGTAGTTTGTATGTGTCTAGCAATCTGTCCATTTCTTCAAAATTTGCTAACTTGTTGGAATGTAATTTTAGAAGTAGTTACTATCTTCTGAATTTCCACAGTGTCTGTTGTGGTTTTACCTGTTGTGTTTCTGATTGCATTGATGTGATTCTTTTCTTGCTTTCTTTTGGTAAGTCTGACTAGGGTTTATCTGTTTTATTCTTTCAAAGAACCAACTCTTCAGTTTGTTGATTTTTTTTTTCAACTTTTTTTTAGTCTCAGTTTCATTGATTTCTGCTTTCACCTTTATAATTTCCTTCCTTTTTTAAGTTTGAGGCTAGTTTGTTTTACTTCTCAAGTATTTTAAGCTTTTGCGTAAGATTGTCTATTTGTACTTTCTGTTTTCCTAATGTGAGCATTGATTATGATGAATTTTCTTTTTAGAACTGCTGTTGTAGTGTCGCAGAGGTTTTGATGAGTTGTACCATCATTGTCATTAATTTCCAGAAATTTTAAAATGTTTTTGATTTCTTCACTGACTGGTTGTTTAGGAGTATATTGTTAATTTTCTTAGAGTGCTTACATTTTCCGAAATTTCTTCTGTTACTGATTCTGTTTTCGTTGCACAGTGAGCTGGCAGTATGCATGGGGTATCATATTCATTTAAGCAGGCTTTGTGGGCTAGCATGCGATCTATTTTGGATAAAGTACCGTGCTGCTGAAAAGAATTTATACTGTGGTATAGGGGGTGGAATGCTCTATATATCCATTAAGTATGTATGTTCAAGGATGTGATTCAGCACTGAAATTTTTTGGTTTTTTGTTTGGTTGATCTAGCTCTTTGTGAAAGTGATTGTTAAAATCCCCTGCTATGATTGTGTTAGTGTTTATTCAGTCTTTTAATTTCAGCAGTTTTTGTTTTATGAAGGTATGTGCTTCAGTGTTCAGTACATATATATTTACCGATATTATCTTGTTGAATTGTTCCCTTAACTATTATATTGTGACTTTGTCACTTCTAATCAATTTTAGCTTGAAATTTACCAAGTCTGATATTAGAATTCCTACCACTGCTTGTTTTCAGGATCCTGGTGCATGAAACGTTATTTTCAATCCTGTAATTTTTAGTCTATAAATATCTCTTTGGATGAGATGCATTTGTTGAATGCAGCAGATTGTTGAATTGTTTTTTGACCCAATCTTCCAGTCTGTGTATTTTATTTGAAAAGTTGAAGCTGTTGACATTGAAAGATACTACCAAGATGGATTGGTTATTTACTCTCATTGCCTTCGTGTCTGTTGGTATATCCTTTGTTCTTCTTTTCCTGATGTATTTTTGCTGCTGTTTATCCATTGACCTCCTTGTTTTCTGTGTTTATATCTGTGTCTGATTTGTTGTTTCTGTTGGGAATATTCTTAAGTATTTTCTCTAGAGCTGGTTTAGCTCTCATACATCTTCTGAACTGGTCTGTTTCATGGAAATACCTTATTTCTCCATCTGTTTTGAAGGGTAGCTTTGCTGGGTAAATTAATCTGGGTTGGAAATTACTTATTCTTAGAGCTATTTTTGTTTTTTTGGTAACGGGAATCGAACTCAGGACCTTGTGCTTGCCAGGTAAGCACTTGTGACGCTGAGCTACATCTCCGGCCCCTCTTAGAGCTTTAAATATTCCATCCAAGCTCTTCTGGCATTTGGGGTTTGGGTTGAGAGGTCTCCTGTGACTCTTAATTGGTTAACCTTTATATGTGATTTTTTGTTTTTCTCTGGCTGCCTTTAGTTGTGGTTTTTTGCTGGATATCTGGTAGTTTGATAAGGATATGCCTTGTTCAGCTTCTTTTTTCATTGTAACTGATGTTCTGTATGTGCTGCTTACTTATATTTTACTCTTAAATATTTGAGTTTTCTTCGATGATTTTTGCAAGCATGTTAGTAAACCCGTCTGTACTGTCCTCTTAAGTTTTTCTTTAACTCCAATCAGCTGTAGATTGGTTTCCTTATCATCTAGTAGCTGCTGGATAGTCTTCTCTTGTTCTCTTACTTTCTTTTTAGCATCTTTGAGCTCTTTGAGCTATTTTGTCCTTACTATCACTCTGTCTTTACATTGCTAATTTCTACAGTATATGAATTCTGTACAATTTTTTATTTCAGGTGTTTCTGTCTGACATCTTTCCAAGGATTCCATATCTTTGCAGAATCTTTCATTTAGATTTTGAACTGTTTTGATTACCTCGTCCATTTTTTTATCTTGTATTTGCATATTGAGTGAAATTACTGTAAACTTTTGGTTCATTTCCTCTTTGAACTTACCTATTTTCTTCATCCTGTCTATGAACTTTTCATAGATTTCTGCTTCCTGGTATTTGTTTTCTTCTTCCTTTGTGAGCCCTTGTTCTGCTTTGGGAGGGTTCTGGGATTTAAAGATCTGTTTTCTTGCTTGCCCATTCTCCTGTGTGTATCTGTGTTTGTTTAGATATATGTCTTTCCAAAAAATATATGTAGCCCTTCTTTACTTCTCTCTTTTCCTGAGGGCATTTGCTGCAGGTTAGAGAAGTGAAGAGTTTGTGGCTTATATTAGAGATTTTTTTGTAGGATGTTGCCTCCCCATAAATAATTTTCAGCTTTATATGTGCAGTGCTAGTATTTACTTCTGTTATTTACCTAAGTGATATCGCCCTGTCCATGTTTTGCTGAATTGCTTCTATATAACGGCATCCAGGGATTCAGTTGTACAGCACTTCCTATGTAATAGCTTTTGAAGTTTTTCTTCCGCCTTTGTGCACACTGTGACTGTTTAATATTTGTGGTTCTGTAGTGAGAGGTGAGGTGGAGTGGGGAGAATGGGAGGTCAGTGGATGAGGAGTGTTAGACACTGAGGGGGAGGTTGGAAGGGGAAACAGTGGTAGGCGGGAAGAAAAGGTTGATGTGAGTTTTGATTTTATTGGAATACTTTTAGTTGAGTTAAAGGGTTAGTATTGAGACTTTTCAGAGGAAATTTTGTTGGGGCAAGGGTGAGATGTGGCCAGGTACTTGAACTTGTTTCTATAGAAGTTGTCAGGAATGTTGATGCCCTTATGCCGCACAATTACCTTCTTATCCATCAGTACCTGCTTGGCCAGGGTGGCCACCAGGTGGCCCAGGAAATAGCCTTGACCATCTAGCCCCAGGACCTGCCCCTGCACCATCCTCAGTAGCCACCTGGAACAAAAGTGAGAGTTTTAGAATACACTTCATTTCTTAATTGTAACATAGTAGCAAAGCTTTATTACTGTATTGTCAAGGACATTTGGCAAAGGATCTCATCCTTCTATACTTCTGAAAATTACCAACTTGTTGGTAGATCAGAAAATATTTTGTGTAATCTTCTAAACTATTCTATATATGATTTTTAATTATTTTATTAAAATAATTTTTAATTTCTAAAATTATTTTAATTGTTCTTTACATACAGGAAAGTATGAGTCCTAATTTTTGTTAAAATATATATAGTAATAGAGATTATTTAATTTACATTACAAATGCAGAAAGAGATTTGTCATTCTTGGGTTTTTAAGGCACCGCATATAAAAGAGGTAAAAACTTTTTGTATTAATTAAATTGGTTTAGATCTATGTCCTGATAATTAAAAATAAGTTTTAATAAATTTTTGCATTTTTTTCCTCAAAGTACTCCTTGGCTCTTAAATATTTTGGTTTAATTAACTATTAATTAATTGGTTTAATTAACTAGGCAAAAGAAATCTCGAGCTTAATACATTCACAGTGGTGCTTTAATTCATGTTTCATTGCCGGGTGGCTCTGAACCACCATGGTTCAAGTCACCTGTGGGACAGTCATGCATGTACCACTTGTGGCTCAAGCTGGTGGGAACATGTTGAGGAACTTAGCTTGTGTGGTTAATCAGTACCAGCTGAAAGCAATGATTTCGGCCTGGATAATTTAAAATCACAATTAGAGTATTATTTCCATAGTTATTTTAAAATTTAGTAGTAGTAAGACCATCACAATTTGAAGAAGTTGCCTGCATACTAGAAATTGCTATGTACCAATATTCAGAAGATACTAGATTTTGATTTCTCTTTTATTTAAAGCTTCAAAATAACAGGTATCTACTATGAAAGATAATAATGCTATGGGATTGTAAAGGAATTTTTTTTAACAGTTTCAGAAAACGTTTCATTTCTTAATATATCCTAAAATGTATATAGATTATCTTATTTAGACACATTGGATTTAAACATCTTTCTTTCCTTTTGGATATCCTTAATTTTGTTTCTACTGAGAAATCAAGCGTCTTAAATATATATCAGTGTAAAGCAAATATTTTCTTTTTTTGCAGATATATCTTTGTGGTTTTAGTGGCAGAAAGCTAGATAAACTGAGAAGGCTTATTAACAGTGGAGGTGGAGTTCGTTTTAATCAGCTTAATGAAGATGTAACTCATATTATTGTGGGAGATTTTGATGATGAATTGAAGCAGTTTTGGAATAAATCAGCACACAGGTTTGGTCGATTTTTAATTCAAAGTAGTTTGTACTTGTGTAATGACTGTTGTTAAACTTGTATGTCCGTGTAGCATGAGACTACATGGAAGTGGGCTGACAATCTTCATAGCTTAAATGAATGTATAACTGTGCTGTTTTTGTAGGCCTCATGTAGTGGGAGCAAAGTGGTTGCTGGAGTGTTTTAACAAAGGTTACATGCTTCCTGAAGATATGTATATTCATGCCAGCTACAAGCCAGTAGAAATTCCAGCTTCAGATCAGCCTGAGAGTAAAACAGCTCTTTCAAAAAAGAACAGCAGCTTCTCTAAGACGGACTTTGCCCTTAGTGAAATGCATGAACAAGCTGATGAGGATTTGCTCTCTCAATATGTAAACAATAACTCCACAGTAGGTAAGAAATACTTGACTTGTATTGGTAGGGGTAGTAGTTTCTAAGAAATACTTTGGTAGCGAAATACATACATACATTCATGGTCTCTGCCAAAATTTTAAGTTAAACCTTTTTATTCTCTTCAAACTTTGTAAGTTTCTTCCGAGCAGGCAAGACCTTTGAGTTCTTCTCTGCTGTCTTCACCTAACTGGCTCCCTTGTGATCTATTACATATACAAGCATTGCTTGCCTGTGTAAGTTTGTGATAATTTGTAACAAATGCTTCTAACTGGTGGATTACTGAGGTCTGTAATGCCTGTCATACTGTACTGTGAATGCCCAGCCCACTTCAGCATGTAGTGATACCGGGGTGCTAAGGTAAATTTTTGTGAAGAGTTAGGGACAATGTTTCTTTCTTTTGTAAAACATAGAATGTATTGTGAAGTGTTTGATATATCTAAAAAGACAAAGAATAATGTGATGAGTAACAGTCTAGTTATAAAAAGTAGAACTAGCACTGTGTCGAAGCCTCCAGGGAATCCCTCTTCATTTTTTCTTGTAATCTGTATCATGCATATACATCTATAAACAATATATATATTGTTTTATTTTGTAGCTGTTTTAACTTACATAAATCATACATGGTATATTTTTTTCCTACTACCCACCTACACCTAATAGGAGAAGTCCTTATCTAATCTAAGTATCTAGCTATGAATATACCACACCCAGATGAGTCTACAATAGTTTATTAATTACTTTTTCTGCTATGATGTTTTTGTTGTCTCTTTGTCACCACTGGAAACACACTGCTGAAGTTGTTCTTATGCATGTCTGTCTCCTTGTGCACACGAACAAGAATTTTTGTAGCATATAAACCCAAATTGACATGGTTCATTCAAGGGGACATGTACAGTCTCTCTGACATAACATGGATTCCTTTCTGAAGTTCACCTGTGTATACTCTTATGGCAGTGTTACTTCATTTTCTGCTGTTTGTCCCATTTTTCTATCCTTCCACCCCTTACAATTTTTTTGTCTTATTTTGGGTGAATTAATCTTACTCCTTTTAATTCTAAAGCCCATTCTGAACTCCGTATCTTTTCCTCTGTAGGTTTAGAAGTTAGTATACTATTTATATTTTTAATGTTTACTCTTGGAACTTTAATGTGCATCATAACAAAACCTAAAGACAACTAGAATTCTTCATATGGTCAGTAATTTATTTTGGTTTACCAGTGCACATAATTGCCCTCTTTGCATATCTCACTTCTGCCATTTTATAACTGTGCAACAAGGCAAGCTGCAGACTCTATTTAAAACCTGAGACTTGTTTTGGAGAAAGGGAATAAATTGATAATATTAATTTCATAGTTAACACTTAGACATAGTGCCTGTCTGAGTGAGTGTATCATTTTTTTTGAGACAGGGTCTCACTATGTAGTTCAGACTGGCCTTGAACTCACTGTGTAAGCTTAGGCTGGCCTTGAACTCAACAGTCTTCCTGCCTCAGCCTCCCAAGTGCTAGGATTATCAGCATGCACCATCATACCCTGCTTGAGTGAGTGAATCCTTGAATAATAGCCTCCAGCCTTGTTGGAATTCCATAATGCAGGGTGAATGTTTTCACCTGAGGGGTAAACAGTAAACATTTTAGGAATTACAGCTATAATCGATCTCTGTCACATACTCTGTTCTTTTTTGACAACCATTGAAACATGTACAGTTAGTCTTAGTTCCAAGACTATATAG
The DNA here is from genome assembly GCA_004027595.1 of Dinomys branickii. Lineage (NCBI taxonomy): Eukaryota > Metazoa > Chordata > Mammalia > Rodentia > Dinomyidae > Dinomys > Dinomys branickii. Next base: position 21,338 of record PVLD010024834.1, read on the forward strand.
GAATAGTCTGTGTGACCCATTTGGGCTCCTTGTTTGTGGTTTGCCAATCCCAGCCTCAAAGTATTGCCTTCCAGCACAGCACCACTATAAAGATTTTAAATATCCTAAGTTATTTCTTGTACTTAAAGCCTTAATTTGAAATATTTTTTGGATATTAAGGACTATATATTTTAATGATTTATATAGGGACTGTATATATTTCTTACCCCTACTCGTCTATCAACTTTATCCTAAAATGGCATTGTTGAGATAATTTGTGTCCTTGATCACTTACTCACTTAAGAAATCTACATAAAAGCTTAGTAGCTCCATCTTCAATAAGAAACATCTTGGGAATTTTAGAAACAACTGTGATTTTCTTATTATTGCGTTTATGTAGTTCTCTCCATGGTAAAGGCTTGGTAGTTAACACCATTTAGGCCCATTAATTGTGTTTTTCCTTTAATGTTTTCTTAGTGGTACTCTAAATTATCTAAATAAGTTTTGAAATTAAGACACCTGATTAGGAGCATCATTCAGCTTATTCATGTTTAGCACGCTAGGAATGCACAGAACTAACACGCTTCCTACTGGAAGGTGGTGATACTGATAACGTTCCTGGGAACCCCGAGGGTGTTAGATCCACATCCCCTCTTCACTGTGTCCATTTAAACCTTAGTTGGGTAAGCATCCAAATGATAGGGCTTGTTACATTAATGTCCTCGCATGGAAATGAACTTTTAACTGTAAGATAAATTATCCATTAGAGAACTGTTTTTCTCTTCCAGTGGTAGCTAACAAGTCTGAAGCTGCAGAGTCTGAAGTTGGGCCCTGCAATGGTCCTGCTCACATTGAGCCCTTTAATGATTCTACACTCACTTCTCTACAAGAAGAAAACCAGTCTTCTGTCAGTCATGGCATCCCTGATGTTTCTGCAGTTACTAAAGAAGGCTTGTTTAGCCGAAAGAGTTTCCTTATTTTTGGTTTTAGTAATGAAAATGAATGCAGTATTGCAAGCGTCATAAGAGAATATGCTGGAAAGATTGTATCGCTTCCTAGCAGAGTTGTTGCTGACTATGCTGTGGTACCTTTGCTGGGATGTGAAGTAGAGGCAACTGTGGGAGAAGTTGTTACAAATACGTGGCTGGTAAGAAAATACTAACAGTCAAAAATGCAGTATTGAAGGGTATTTGAGTGAATGCCAAGAGTGAATGTTTAGTTCTTAGGTAGTTTAGCTTATGGGTTTGAGTAGTATCTGGACTTTGCTTTTAGGAAAGGAAATGTTTATAAAGTACACAGTTGTGCAGACCTCTTGTCCTGATCCTGATGGAGTAGACATTACTGTCCCAGGGGTCACAGTAACAACAGTCTTTATTTTTCTTTCTTTTTTCTTCTTTGTTTTTTGAGACATGGTCTCACTATGTAATTTAGGCTGATTGTGTAGCCCAGGCTGGCCTTGAACTCCTGGCAATGTTCCTGCCTAAGCCTTCCAGGTAGAGGGATTACAGGCATGCACCACCACACCTGCACCTTAGCAGGCCACTCTGGGTCTTCCCATACTGTTCATCTTTCCTCACAATTGAAGTGTGATGTGCGTTTTTAACATCTCAAGAATTAAAGACGAAACCCTGGGCGTGGTGGTACGGTCCTGTAATCTCAGCACTTGGGAGGCTAAGGCAGTAGAATTGCCATGAGTTTGAGGCCAACCTGGACTACACAGCAAGTTTAAGACCACCCTGCATTACATTACATAGCAAGACCCTGTCTTAAAGGGGCGGAGGTGATAAACTAATACATTGGAAACAATTGATTTTGAAAAATGTTAACTTCCAATACTTGAGATTTTTAATATCTGAATGTAATGAATTGATGTCTATATTTTCTTTGAATATTTTAATTATATTGAAAATGAGCATAGAAAGGTTTATATTAGATTAAAATTTCATTGAGACTAAAACCGGTACTGTAATTGAACCAGTGTAATTGAACTTCATCCGGGTTGACTACTGTTTTTCTTGTTTTTAAAAGGTTACTTGTATAGACTATCAGACTTTAATTGATCCAAAATCAAATCCTCTCTTCACACCAGTCCCCGTAATGACAGGAATGACTCCCTTACAGGATTGTGTTCTTTCATTCAGCCAGTGTGTTGGAGCAGAAAAAGATTCTCTGATATTCTTAGCAAATCACCTTGGAGCAAGGTATGGAATAGTTTTAGTGTGCCTGCTGTTCTGTAGTTTTTAATTTGTTTTGATGTACTAGAAAGCAGTGTTAAGTAGAATTTGGCCAGGTATTTTTATTATATTTGTGAATAAGGAATGTGATATCTGTCAGATGGCTCGAGATGATGGAGGGCAAAATGCAGTGAGCTGGATGTCTGGCAAACATTTGAGACTATAGGCGTTGACCAGATGTAGCAAATGTCTCCTGACATTTGGGAAGCTGAGGCAAGAGACTGAAAAGTTTGACACCAACCTAAGCTCCATAGTGAGTTTGAGGCCAGCCTGGACTGCATGGTGAGACCCTATCTGGAAATAAAAGAAATAACAGACTATAGGCTTCAGTGTTGTACTGGCCTAGCAATCAGGAAAGGGACTGTTTAATGCTGATATCTGTGCTCTTACGGAATGATGCTTAAGTGAGCATTATACCCTTCTGTGTACCGTATGGATTTGTTTAATTGTCTTACAGTATACTTTCATTGTTTCTCTTGTTTTCAGCCAGAAATGTAAATAATAAGCAGGCAGTGACAAATTCAAGAAAATGAATTTTAAAGTTACTTCCAAAATCCGTATCAGCCCAGCCCTAATGTGTCATCAGATGATGGCTCATCTCGGAGGCTGAGGCAGGAAGATCGCAAGTTTGAGACTAGACAACTTAGCAAGATCCTATCACAAACTTTTATTTTTTATTTTTTAATTTTATTTTAAAGACAAAAGAATGGAGACATATAAACCAGAAAAGCCATAAACAATACAGAAAATACAAAGTTATACAGAATATAGTAGGGAATTAGAACTAGATGCTGTATTACATAGTTATCTTCACATTAGTTAACACAAAAACATTAAAGGAAATACCAAATTATAGATAAGATAGTAGGGAATTTGCACTGAATGCTGTATAATATAAAGTTATCTTCATTTCTGCTAATACAAAAACGACTGAGGAAATACAGAATTATAGAGAACATAGAAGGGAATTAGCTCTGGATGCTGTCCTACATAATGTTACCTTCATTTTTGTTACTCAGTTACACAGATGATGGCCCTTTTGATCAGTTCGTTTTTTCTCCTCCCTCATCTCCGTTGCCCTACCACTCAATCAGTTATCTTCCCTGTGATAATAACTGTACTCCTGGGTTTATCTATATCCTTGGACTCTCACCTTGGGAAGAGATATAGCTGCCTCAGACTATACTATAACATACAGGGGTGTAT
>PVLD010024835.1:0-24757 GCA_004027595.1 Dinomys branickii
CTGCTCCTGCTCCTGCTCCTGCTCCTGCTCCTGCTCCTGCTCCAGCTCCTGTTCCTGATTCTGCTCCTGCTGCAGCTCCTGCTCCAGCTCTTACTGCTGTCCTGCTCCTAATGCTGCTCCTGATCTTGCTCTGCTCTTTCTCTGTACTAGAAACTGAACTCAGAATTTTTGCTTTAAGCTACATGTTCAGCTTTTTTTCATTTTCTTTCAAAAAATTTTTGATTTTGAGACACAGTCTCACTAATTTGCCTAAGCTGGGCTTGAACTTGTGATCCTCCTGCCTCAGTCTCGCCTCAGTCTCCCAGGGTTCTGGGAGTAGGCCAACAGGCCTGTCTCCATATACATCTTGGGATGATGATTTTTCATTTCTCACCGTTCCTCCACCAAGTTATTTTGAGTGGGTCCATTACTCTGACAAAGAACTCTAACTACACAGAGAGTGAGATTCTTCCAATGCCAAACTTACTATTAAGCTGCAGCCAGTGCAGCTTTCAGTAGCATGGAGTGTTGAATTGTCACTGAGCCAGTTCATTTGTAGATTCTGCACATCCTGATGTAGTCAAGTATTTCTGCTTTGATGCAAATAATGCGTCTAAGCATCTTCCATCTTTTTGGCTTAAAATTTATACGAGTTTGGAAGGAAAATAGAAAAAATAAGAAAGAAGAGATAGGCAGGGGAGGGGAGAGGAGGAAGAGAGAATGCAAATGGATTTAAGATTGTACAGACCTCTGTTCAAAATCTGCTCTGGAGTGTTCTAGCTCTAAAATCCAAATTATTTAGAATTTATGAGGCTTTCTTTCCTCATCTAAACATCAGAGATAAAAATCCTAGCTGGATTTTTAAAAATGATGATTTTATGAGATGAAGTGCCACACTGCCTAGTCCATAGTAGATACTCAGTAAATATTATCCTCTCCCAGTCTGTTGAGGTAACCTCTCATCTTTGTACTGAAATAGTGACTCCTAAGGGTGTAGTCAGTGACACCCTCGGTCAGGGTACAACAGGTGCTCATGAAAACTCGATCTGAAAGCTTGAGATCAAAGCTGAGGACAGGAGTTTTCTTGTACGACCTGTGAAAAAGCAACCTGGGAGAATTTCCACCACTGATTCTGTTAGATGAGAAGCTGGACCACTGGTCACTTGAGGCCTCTTTACATTGTGGAATGCTGTGATTCTAATACCCACTTTTAGATTATGATTTCATGTCTATTTAAAAATACTCTCTAAAGTTCTATGGGCTGGTGAACAATAAGCACTTTCCTGTGGTATTTTATTTTCTGTGGCTAGGAAGTCTCTGCCTTCAAAAGAAGCCACCTGAAGTTTTGAAGAGACCTACTAAGTGTCTGTGTATCAGACAAAATATGCCTCACTCCAAGTCACTTGCACTAATTCTTGCTTTCACTGGTTATCAGCCCTAGTCCCAGGATGAGTAGAGCACAGAGGCTGTCTTTGTTTCTCTCTCAGATGTGTACTACCTGGTTTCATGATCTTCCCATTTCTTTTCCTCCTCCGCTATCCCTGTTAGCGCTCGAGCTACACTACTCCCCAAAGCTTGGAACTTTGGGAAGCGGTAAAGGAGAACTCTACTGGAAAAGACAATCCTATCGGACAGTGGAGCCTTGGGAATGCATGACTGTTTTAGAAAGGGCTCTTGTCTGATAATAGTTCATTGTTAGTGCTTCTGTGAATAGGGATTGGGGTATATATTTTCTTGATTTCGTCTTCTCCTTCTCTCTAGCTTTAACACTTTTCTTCCCTCAACCTGTTCTCAATCCCTGACTTTCATGCATTCATTCACTGATTGATTTATTCCTCAAATATTCATTGTGTGACTACCACATTTAAAGCCCTCTGTTAATTTCTGACTCACATTTTAAAGTTCAAAAAGTGTCCGAACCTTGCCCTCAAGGAACCCGCACTTTAGTAGAAGAGATGAGATATACATGCACAACCAAAACCCAAGGCAGAAAGCATTAATATGTTTTTAAGCCAAGGCTCAGTATTTATCAAACCACAAATTGCAGCACATTAGCAGGCTACAGAATCAAATTAGCCAATTATACCTCACATTTAAAAAAAAAAAACAAAGGATATTTTATAAAATATTGAAGGGGATCACATTATGCATACATTGTTACTGAGTGCAAATTTTATTTAAATCGTGTGCTTCTTAATATGAGGCATGGGTGCAGGAACATGGTATAATGTGAAATGTTTTTACTATGCATGATATTCAAAAATTTAGCTTAGGAAAGCTAAAAGTTTAGCTTAGGAAAGGAGCACGGACCGCTTTTCAAACTTAGTATGTTTGTGAATCTACGGGAAATCTCAGCGTAAAGACTGTCACTTAGTGGCTGTGTGGCAGAGCTTGGGGTTCTGTGTCTCACAAGCTCAGGAAGTGCTCCTGCTGCAGGCCCACACAAGGAGAAAGAGTGCTGCAAGGGGGAGACAGTGTTGCCAGCCAAAGAACCTAAGGAAGCCCCTCCAGCCATTCATTTGTGACTGGGTGGCACCAAGGAATAAAAAGAAGCAAGACTCTTCCTCTTCCTTTTCAGGTTTTTGCTTCAGGTTGACTGGTAGAAACCCTAACCTGTGTTTCACCAAGGGTTCCTGCTGTCCAGATGCCTTCCTCATGCTGCAGATTGAAACCAAGGGCTCAGGTAGTAACTGTGAAAAGCTCCCCTGTTGTTTCTGAGTCTGAACGAGGGCCTCAGCTACCCATCGTGTCCCAGACCTACCTGCCTTTGCATCCAGTATCCCCTGCAATGAACACGAAGGCAAGTCCTACACAGCAGGATTTTAAGAACAGAAGCAGGAAGAGGTTTGTTCATGGCAGCGTCCACTCAGCATCACAATTCTTTAGGCTGCTGTTACCTGCTCCTGGGCAGCTGCTTGAACTTCCCAGTGGTTCTCACTACCTGCGATTCCCTCCTTTCCTTCCCATTCTCTTCCTGCTTCTGATGCATCCTCACAGTGCCCACTGATCCTCCGGAAATGAAGTTTCTTTCCTGACTTCAGAGATGCCCAACTCTTACAGGAGCTCCTGTCAAACTTGTGTGCTGCTCCAATTGCCCTGGCCCATCCTTTCTTTGACCTCCCACTTCCTTTGGGACAATCGCACTTTCCTAATTATTTGAATCCTGCCTACTCTTTAGGATTTTGCTTAAGTCCTAGTTCTTTCATGAAGCCTTTTTTGAAACCACAGGGGGGACTGAATCTCCCCCTCTTGCTGATGTCACATCACAGCAATGCTGAGCGTAATTTGTGTGCTGATGCATGGCACAGAAAGCACAGGTGTGCCAGCGGACCAGACAGGGTCTCAGCAAACTGGTCACGTGGGGACAGGGGCAAGCCACCTGCCTCCTCTGAGCCTCAGTTCCCCTGCTAAGGTAATAAGAAAATTGGAGAGGATGGTCTCTAAAGGGACTTCACGTAATGTAATGCCCCCTTCTTGTGCATTTGGCTAATCTTGTAACTTTCCTTAGGGATCTTATTTTTGTTCTTATTTTAAACATGTTTCTTATTAGCGCTGAACTATCACCTAGCTTTTGAATTGCTTTTAATATTTAAATTCTTCCACGTATTTGTCTCTCACTCCTATGCGGAAGGAAGGAAGCTCTCTGTGTGTTTGAGGCAGTGAGGCCCAGGGAGGGCCTGCTTCCAGGCGTGCAGGACACAACGCCGCGGTCAACTACAGCGGTCTCTGCACGCCAGGACACAGGCCGGCGTCCCCTCCGAGTGGGTGCCCACTGGTTAGCTGTCAATTGATTGGACCTTGCAAGGCACATTTTGCAAGACAACTCCCTTCCCCTTGGAAGGAGGAGCCCCTTGGAGTGGGCTGGGTAACGGGAAAAGTGCTTACTCCGGGAGGAAGGCGGGGCGAGCCGGAAAAAGCTCTCGCTAAGAACCCGCGGGCTCCCCCAGTGTTTCCGAACCCCGTTCTGCTCCGAGGAGCGGGAGGGAGTCGGGAGAGACTTGGAACCCGAGCCTTTCCGGGGAGACCCGCAGCTGCCTCTGGTCACCGCTCCGGGCCGATCCTGCGGAGCGGAGCCCCCTCCCCCGCGCCCCGTTTCGCTCCGGCTCCCTCTGCTCTGCAAAGGGAAGGAAGAGCCGGGACGCCGCGCACACCAGCATTCCCGGAGCGGCGGGCGAGGAGCCCCGCGCCCTCGGGAGCATCTTGGCAGCTTCCGGGCCGCCGCGCCGCGCGGGGCGCAGGCTCTCCCACCACCCCCACCCGCCCACTCCCGCCTCCCGCCTGCCGGAGCGCGCACACCGGGGCTCCGGCACGTGGGCGCGCGGGAGGCGGCGGCCGCTGCTGCCCGAGCCCGAGCGGGAGCCGGCGAGCTCGCCCTCCATGCTGCCGGAGCTGCGGGCGCCTTCCGCTCAGCCTCTGGCCTCAGCCGAGACCCGCGAGCCGGCGAAGCAGCCGAGGGGAGCAGGACGAGGACAGGTGCGGCGCGGCGGGCTGGAGCGAGCCGGGCTCTGAGCGAGGGGCGCCCGCAGCCTGGAGGAGGCAGCCCGGCTCTCCGCTGGCTCCCGGCTCCGCGCTGCTGAGGGCTCCAGGCAGCGCGATGCCGCCGCGCTCCTGCTAGGCGGCCGCCGGCGGAGGCTTCCTGCAGCCGCTCGGCCCGCACCGGACCCACTCCTCGGCCGGTACCGCGCCCAGCCCGGGGACGCACCCGCCGCCTGCGCCCCAGCGAGCCTGAAGTCCGACGAGTGCCCCCGCCGCCAACTTCCCGGGAGGCCCTCGCCCCGCGCCGCCGGCACAGCCCCGGAGCGATGCGCCCCCAGCCGGGCGGCGCGCCCTCTGCCAACTCGCTGCCCGTGGGATCCGCTGCCCCCCGCTGCCCCGCTGGGAGCGCGTAGCCTTCTCCGCGTGGCCCAGGAGAGGAGTGAGAATACCTAGGCGTTCCGCGGACCCTGCGCGCCCCGGTCTGCTAGGCTTCGCTGCGGAGACAGCGTCCGCACGGGGGTGAGTAGCCTGCGCTCAGCGGCGTCCTGTCCCCCCAGCCAGCAGGTTGTGGGGATGGCAGGGGGACTCCAGAAAGTTGTCTGTCTCGCACCTATCCTGGGATTGGCAGTGGAAGGGAACATTGGTTCTGCGACCAGATTGACTTCGCTGTGTTCCCCGATCGCCTGCATCTCTAAAACTAGGGAGACCCCTTCCCGCTTCCCAAGGAGAAAGGGGCCTGAGGGGCTCCCTGGAACTGGTCGCTCACTGTTCTCCATCAGCGTGCCCTTTGGGGCTTCTCAACAGCCCGCGCGTTAAGCGGGCACCCCGCGTAAGCGCTTGGAGATCCGCAGCCGCCTGGGCGCGCTCAGAGATCGTGGTCAGCTCGGAGGAGAGTCTGAGTGCCCTTCATAAAGAGAAAAGACTGCTGAATATGAAGTTGTGTGCGTGTGTGTGTGTGTGTGGGGGAGAGAGAGAGAGAGAGAGAGAGAGAGAGAGAGAGAGAGAGAGAGAGAGAGAGAGAGAGAGAGAGAGAGATGGGTTGGGGAGGGGTCAGAAGGGTTAACCTGGGGAAGATGAGGAGTAAGTGTGGTTTATCTGTTCTTGATGGATCCCCCACCAGGGGTGCCCCTCCTTGCTGCAGGTTTGGGGTCAACCTATATAGGGCGGTCGGACCGAGTCCAACAGGTGGCTTGCACGGGCTTCCGTGGCTGGGTGCAGGGAGAGGGCACTCATTCTCTTCCTTGGCAGGGCTGCTTCTGTCACTTCTAGGGGTGCATCTGAAAACGCGAGTAAGGAAATGGTCTCTCTGCTCTCTGCCGGCCCTATGCGGGAGTGTGAGCCGTCCCAATGCCTCCTGTCAGGAAACAGCGGCCTCATTGTGTGCTTGACTGAGGTTTCAACTTGCAGGCAACTGAGGGACCATTCAGCTGGGCGACATGAACTTGGCTGGTTCTTGGACTCCAGCCTCAGCCTTCCCTTTGCGCGTTCCCCAGCAGCGGTTGTTCTAGCTGCCGGGGCTGGGCCGGGAGCCAGACCTCAGCTTTGCCCCTCAGAACTCTGGGAATGGGAGGTGGCCTTTCAGGAGTACCCCGAGAGGCGCTGGGCTTATTCTTTTTATCTTTCTTCTGGACATCTATCCCGAGACTAGGCAGCAGGGTGGGTGAGAGTTAGCACAGGTAGAGTTTGAGAGCTAAGTGGGAGGATGTGGAGAGAAGAAAAAATTTTCTTTCTGCTCAGGAAGACTGGGATTGAGAGAGCGCGCACCTGCGCAGCATTGAAAGTTTCTTCTGAAACTCACTGTCCTTCAAGGTGTGCCAGGAGCGAAGTGCTTTGGGCTGGGGAAGCCCCAGGCTTAGCAGAGTAGCATCTTCCCCCAAGTCTGCCCATTTGTAGGTTAGGGACAGTGAAATTGTGTGGGAGGCGTTCTGAACGTTCACATGGGAGATACTCGGAGGTGGGTGTTTGGGATGTGGAAGATCAGAGGAGGTATGGGGTGAGGGGGGGAGGAGGGGAGAGTGGAACCCGTGTTCCCCTCAGTTTTTACGGAGAGTTTGTATTTTGAGGTTGGTGGTTGGCTTTCAGATCCACCGGGATTGGGGAACCTGAAGCATTCCCAGCGCACACTTGGTGCTACCCTGCCACTGACTGCTCCCCACTCAGTGAGATGTTTGTGCTCTGCAGTAAAGTGATGGACACTCCTGAATGCCAAGGACCCTTTGACATTTGCTCTTAGCCAGGCAACTTCTTCAGAGCAGCCTCTCCTTGGTTGGTTCTGCAGCTGTTTGGCCTTGCTGCCTCTAGTGTGTAATTACTGCTGCATCCTCTTCGCCCGGTTTAGTTTCCCTCCGAGGAGGAGGACCCTTTCCATAGCACTCAGCGCCTCTGGCAGTGCATTGCTAGAATTACTAATAATTTGTTAGCCTTGACTTGTAGCATGTGCTGACTGATTTAGCATGGGGCTGGTGTCCTGCCAGCACTGTGCCTGGGAGGCTGTGTGTCGGAAGGCTGTGTGTCGGAAGGGGAGCTGTCGGAGGGGTGAATGGAGAGTGGGGTGTTATGTGTGGATATATGGCAGGGAGGGAGAAGGGGAAGCAGGCAAACAGAAAGGCAGGGCCAGAAGAAGAAAAGAAATAGACATTGGGGGAGAAAAAGAGGAAGAGGGTGGGGAGATGGAGGAGGAGGAAGAGGAGGAGAAAGAAGGAAGGAACAAGAACTCTGAATTAAAAGCCCCTAAGGGAGCTTGAACAGGAATGGGATGGGGGCAGGGTGGAGCAGTCAGGTGAGGATTCCAGAACCACTGGCAGAGGGGAGAGGGCAGGAGAAGCAGGGAGGTACATGCTCTCTGTATTTAATTTTTATAAGTCATGCTGCCATTGTGAGGAAGTCAACAGAATCCACATCTTTAAGTAGCCAGCCTTTGGTTAGTGCTGGTTTCTCTGGGGAGGTATAAACTATGCAGAAATTGGACACCTGCTTGAGATGCAGCTGCATTAGAGATGACAAGAATATCAGAAGTTTGGATTCTTGGGAAATGCACAGATGTACGAATGCATTTGGCTTTGCTATTTTTTTTCTGGGTAAACACAGGACTGCAGAAATAGGGCACATTGTTATTCCCCTAACCATATTTGCCAGTGATTCTCTAGCTCCTGTTTGTAAAAGGGTCTCCTAGATAGTTTCTGAGAAGTTACAAATTCCTGGAGCTCGCCCTCCACTTCCCTGGGCATCTGGGCCATGGGGGACAGGAATGTCCCAGTTTTGTTAGTGTCTCTGTTGATTGTAAAGCAACTTGTCCCTGAACGACACTTTGATAAACTTGATGGAGGTGGTGTCACACTCTTCTCTACTTTGTTCCTGAATTTCCTCCCAAGAGATGTGGTTTAATAACCTTCTCCTGCACCTTGTCCTCCCCAGAGAAGCTCATTTCTTGTGAATTTCTCTTGCAAAAAGGACCAGTCCAAGGAAGTTGCTTAGGCAGGGTTACCTTTCCATGAACCTCATTAATCACAGTGTCTCTAGTGGAAAGCAGACAGCTCCTCTCGTGGACTTTGTCAAGGCTATTCCCAAGTAACAGGTACTAGGCGTTCAGCAGGGCATTGTCCTGGGCATTCTTGATATAGTACTAGCTCACTTAATGCTTATAGAAGTTATGTTGTGGTACTGTTGTTATCAACTGCAATTCATAGTTGAGGAGAGCAAGATGTATAGAAATTATATAACTTGTCCTAGAGAACTACATCAGTTTTCTGTGGTCCAGCAACTAGAAAGTATCTGCACTGACAATGGAGTACAAGTTTGATCAAGTCCCAAGGCTGAGAGCCTTACTCTGCACCATACTATCTCAAGCTTGATGTTTCCCATTTACACTGCTGGACTCAAAGTATTCTTAGAGATTTTCCCAAGTACTCCTTCCCCATTTTACCAATTGAGAAAAATGGGAAGCTGTTGAAGACACAGAAATTATTTGCCAGAAGCCCTACAGCTAGCAAGTGCCGGAAGTAGGACGTGTGAATCCTCATTTGTTGGGGTCTAGGTCCAGCCTTCCACCAGTAGTTAGCATATCTGACTTTTCATTGAGATCATAAGCCTCTTACTCAAAACATAAATTCCTGGGCTGTGCCAGAGAGTTACTGAGACATTAGGCCAGAGAGCCCAGAACTCTGTCTTGTCAGTCTATGCCTCAAGCCTACATCTGCATGCTGCCATTTGTCCCAGGTATTCCACAGCTCTTAGATTCTGACACTCTGTCCCTTTCAGACAGCTTCAAGAGGAGGACTGCAAGCCCCTCTGCTTCCAGCAAAATAAACACATGAAAAGTGCTAGGCTCTGTGTGTTGCTGCCCCCACTGCTTGTTTCCACAGTGAGGAAACAAGCTCATCCCCCCTAAGGCAACCTTTGAGAAGCACGGCCAAAGCACTGATGTTTGTAGGACTTTTTTGCCCCTTGTATTGAGTTGGGAAATATTTAGAAAACATCAAATGCTCCCTCAGTGCATCTTCTGGGGTATGTCCTAATATTCCACACAAAATGACACCGTGAGCCAAGCCACTGTGTCAAAAAAGGTGTCACACTGTGGTCCAATTTAGTGAAATCTAGCTGTGTTGTAAGAAAGACCCCTTCATTATTATGCTTTTGACTCTCGGCACAGATCATTGCCTCATTCTGCAGGTAAAAGGGAGCCATCACACACGCTCTGTCCCTTTCTGGCCCACTTAAATTGTTTTCTCAGTGACCTCAACATCTTTTTCATTCTATTTCATTGAAAACTGGCCAAAGGTGCCAGACATCTAGTTCGACAAAATGTTTTGTCATCTTTTCCTTTTCAGATCCAAATTTATCTTTTGAATCTGTTGCTTTTAACCCTGACCTCTTATTCAAGGATGGTAATTGAGCCTTAGGTAGCTTTGATAAGCAACTGTCTGATACATGTATTTTAAGTAACTGTAGTCACTTGTGAATAGAATGCAAACCAAGGAGTAATTTATATTTACAATGTCTGCATCTTTAATATGCTGGATTTTTTTTATCACTGCAGTGTTGAAACCATTTTCTATTTGGCAAGGCTGGTAGTGGAAAAGCGAAAAAAAATGAAAAGAAACAGTGTGTGGTGATGACTTGGGCACTAAGTGTGAACATCTAGGGCTCAAAGCCTACCCTCAGCCTGCTTGCTAGTCCAGCCACAGTTATTTAATTTCTGGTTATTTAATTTCTCCGAAGTGTCCATTGCTTCACTTGTAAGTTGAAGGCAATGAAGAATTTCCCATATAAAGCTTTACTTTCTTGGGTAATTGAAGTGCTCAATTTAGGGTTGGACGCACCTTAAGCCAGTGGTGTTACAACTTTCTGTTAAACGTTTGCCATGTGCCACACTCCCTTCAACCATGGATAACACTGACATCACAGAGATTACACAACTTGGCAGGGGCCACATGTATTCTAAAGATCAGAACCTAGAGCTCAATTCTGAACTTTTCAACTCCTCCCATTTTAACTCATCCATTGAGTTCTGTATAAGCTGATACACCTCTTATTATTGCAAGTTGTATTTATAGCACCAGGACAGTACCTGACATGTGGAAAGCCCACAAATACTTTTTTGAATGACTAAGTGAAACTTTGAGCTCGTTCTGTGTGGCACCGAAAAAGTGGCCATTGCCCTTTGCTCCTAAGAGGAAAAACCATCCAAAGTTTAAAGTTGAAAACCATGAGACATAATGTGGCCCTAGAGCCATTGGTTGTTCACATAGAACAGCAGTGTAGTGCTATCAATAGTTGTTGATTAACTACATTGGTAGCTTTGGGCAAGTTCCATTCTGATGTTGCTTAAGATGTAATTAGAAAGGACATTCTGATTTATAATTTAATGTGATTTTATCTGTGCATTTAATTAGTTGCCCAGAAAGACACTTCTGTTTCTCAGATCCTAAGTTTTAGAAATTAATAGGCTTCTGGAGTAAGAACCAAGGTTAGAAATAATCTAATCCTAGCAGTTTAAAGGAGAGAGGAGGAAACTGAAGTTCAGAGAAGGAAAGGGAGTTGCCTGAGGTCACCCAGGAAGGTAGTGCCAGAGTCCATGTAAGAGCCAGTGGTTTTTGGCTGCCAGCCCAGGAATCTTAATGCACAACCAAAAGTGATTAACACTTCTGTGGTCAGCTGCCTGATGGCTTTGAAGACATACTTAGGAGCCTCCCTTGTATACACAGCCTGCCCCCTGCAGAATGTCAAGATAAAACTCACTGAGCAAGAGTGAAGCACTTTTGAAAAGATTTGCTAATGGGGGCAAACTCCAAATGTGGAACTTGTGGGAGAGCATCCTGGCAGGTCTGACGTTAATGAGGCTTTACAGGGTTCTGGGACTCCCAGTCTACTTTACGAAATAGGAAACACAGCTTGATAAGGATCTTCTTATGATGTTCGTGTGTGTGTGTGTGTGTGTGTGTGTGTGTGTGTGTGTGTGTGTGTGTTATTTCCAGACATAGAGATGTGTTCTTTGCCAAACCCCTGGCCACAAGTCTTTGATAAAATAGTGGATATGATGGTGCCCCCCCATTTTATTAACACTTTTTTGTGGAACTAGGAAGCAGTCACTTTGGGTCCCTTCTGTACCTCTGGGCTGCTTTGCAGTAGGACTAAATGAATCAGCCTGAATACATCCTCAGACACAGACAGTGTGCAGTGTACTGGGGCATTGTTAACACACAGATCGTTATCACACAGTGTCGATATTATGGAGACAGTACGATGCAGATCACTGGTGCGATATATTGTGGATGACCCTTTGGAAACATAATCTGACATAGCTCAGAAATAGCCAAACTAGCACCTTCTCTGCATCCCAAACGGCTTGCCAAACCTGCCCAAAGTAACAAAACTGTGATTATTCAAAGAAAGAAGGTGTAGCTAATAGTTATCCTCGCCTCTATGCCCTCACGTGCCTGAGCTTTTGGTGCTGCTTTTGATTTGATATTGAAGGGTTGGGTATCAGTGAGAAGCATTTCTCTGTGTTCTCACCATGTGAAAATACCGTTGCCTGTTCAATCTTCTTGGGTTCCTAAAAAAATCCCTGCAGTGAAGTCTAATTCCTTAAGGATTATGGTTTCCTCTACTTTTGTATTGAAATGCAGTTTCCCGAGTAGGATATCATAACTGTCTAGACCGAATAGCTCACCAAGGACTTTTGATAGGCATTGGGAATTCTAGCAGTGCCACCACCACCACCTACGAGTACTTCTGCCATGTATTGAATGCCTACTATGAATCAATGCAGCTCTGAGGTCTATAAAAGTATTTCTGTAATCTCACATACCCAGTTATCCAGTGTCGTGGTTATAGGTAGTCACATTAAGGCATCACCATAGAGACAAAAGTAGTGAGAGGAGAATTAAGCAGAATAATAACAATAATAATAAAATAATAGTCTGAACAGGAAAATGTTGGAAAGCCAGATGGAAGGGCATGAGGAGGAGTGACATTATCTCTTTCCTTTTTTCTTGTCTAAGACATCCAGCTCTCCACATGAGATTGTTTGTGAATGTAAGTGGAACTGAAGTTGAGGAAAGTCAATCTGCACCCAGTCTTCACGGCTGTAACCGGCGGAGCAAGGGTTTGAATCCAGACCTTGCCTGCTTTCCTACTTCACTAAGTAATACTGTCTCCAGGTGACTTAATAACTCTGAGCTTAAAAGGAGCTTAGAGAATATTTCTCCTGTGGCTTTTGAATGGTTGTGATGCACATTATGAAGCGTAGTTTGCACTGTTATTTAGTCTATGTCAATTCAACCTACTTTTAAGTTTAAAAATCTCTGATGTGGATTATTTGCTGATATTCTTCTGCTTTATCCCATTACCTGTTCTGCACATATTCACAGAGAGAGAGAACATATTCACCCATGAAGTGAGAACAAAACTTTCAGAAACAGTATTTACCACTATGATGCATGGTATACTCTGATATTTTTCTATTCTATTGTAATTTAATCTCTAAAAATCTGCTGTGACCCACATAATGGTTTTAGGACACGTGTGGCTTGTAATCCACTGTGTTAGTCAGCTTTCTGCCACTGTGATAAAAATACCAGAGAAAATCAATTTAAAGAGAGGAAAATTGATTTGGGCTCTTGGTTGTAGACCATGATCAGTTGACTTCATTGTTTTATGGAGTCTGTGGTGAGACAGAATGTCCTGATGGGGAGTTCATGGGGGCCAGAGATGCTTTCCTCATGGTTGGAATAGGAAAAGAAGAGATTGGTCCCAGCAGTTTCTTCCAGGGTATATGCCTACATACTTAACTTCCGCTAAGTAGGACTCATCTTAGAAAGAGCCCACTACCGCCCAACACCATGGGCTGGGAACATGGGGGACATTGAAGATCCAATTTATCACATTATGGTGAGTTGATCGTGATTTGAGGCAAACAGCCCAACTGCCATGCTTGATGTACAGAGTACTCTTCTGAGAGCACTGATGATACTGGGATTTGGGTGGAATTCTTTTGAAATGGCGATTTTCAATTTGCTTAACCCTACATGTACAGAAAAAAGCCAAACAGTGTAACATGGAAAGTACATATTCTCTCAGCCCTTACCTCACACCCACACTCCCCCTCTCCTGGTGCAGCAATATTTCCAGTGTCCTCTGTACCCCATTAGCAGCCACTTACGTCTACAGGCACAGGTTATTTTGCTTGACACTGACCCAGAGGAGGCCATTTATTTTGGTGACAAGGAGAAAGAATTGATTGAAAGCTAGCTTCAAGGAATGAGAGGGAGCTGTTTTCCTCTCACCATATGTGGATGTTTTGGGGTCCTTTATTGTAAAGACTGATTGAGGAGGGAATACCATGGAAGAATAGACACGTTCAGGCTTTCATCCCCTCTTGGACCAGGATCCCCTTGCCAAAGGAATGAAATTGGACTTGACCTCCTTGGGTTGGCATCCGTGTGTTCTGCCCATTCCTCCGGGCTGAGGAGAGGTGAGATAGCCATTTCTCTAGACCTGAGAGACTTTAGAACAGCCCTTTGTCTCTAAAAGGGAAAAAATAAGTAAGTTTTAAAATTCCGTTTTGCAGTGTGGTTACACTCCCAGAAATACATGTAAACAAAACCATGTTTTTCCCCTTCCACCTACATTACAGCATGCAATAAAAACAACTTGTGTTTTCCCTCCAGTTGAAATGATTCCTCATGGGGATAGTGAACATCAGTGTCTCATGCCTTTTCTGAGTTGCCACCTTGTGGCTGTATCAAGATCTCCTAGCCAAGGTAAAGTGTAATGATGAGGAGCCTAGACTGTGGTGCTAGCCTCCCTCTCGAGCGTGTCTGAGCTTGTTTGCCTGCTGGGAGTGGGGTGCTGAAGAAAGAGACAAAAATATGAGAAGACAGGGGGCCGGAGAAGGCCTCACGAAATTAAGAGCTGAATTTCACCTCATTTGTTCATAGTTTTAAAGCTTCAGTCTTACTACAGCATGAACATTTTCCACACCACGAAACTACCAACAGTTACTTGTCGAGGATGTTTCATTTTTGTGATGCTGGGCAGTGGGTCAGTGAGAACAGTGCTTCCTGGCATCGAGGAATATGGAGACAGCTTGTACTTACCCAAAGCAGATTCTGAATGGTCAAGATGGTGTGTTTCTGGATTTGATGTTGGATATCTTTCCATGTAGGAGGAAACATACACAGGCTTTGGGGTAGGGCTCTGAGTTTCATGTTGGAGAAGCACAGCAGAGCCAGAGGGCCGTTAAGCAGAGGAACACTTGAAAACCTGTTGGTTTCTGGGAAAGAGCTGCTTTAGTCCAATGGGGAGCTGTGAGGTGGGGATGAAATAAATATCCCATCTGGCCTGGCTCAGCTGGAGTTGCATGCAGGGTCTAAAGGGGATTAATGGCTGTTACTAATTACAACAATGTAGATTTTCCTTCACAATAGACAGAATTTTTCAGTGAAACTCTTTTGCTGATGTGGGTTTGACACTGGTGACTTTGAAAGAGGCATAGAAATAAACCCAGTAAGTACGTGTTTGGAGAAGACACCTACCCTTGAATGGTGGAATAAATGAGAAAGGACACTCAGTCATCTGGCTCTTGTGAAAATGATAGCAGAGACAGAGGCAGCTCCATCCTTCCTGGAGGGCTGAGCGCTGGATGAAATTCGTGGAAGGTGCAAGTTTTAAATTACCAGCTGGGAATTTCCATACCAACCCAAGTAAGTAGCAAATTTTATTTATGCTCAAAAAGTGTAGGTGTTCAGCTTCTTAAAATCAGTTGTTTTGATGTGAGTAGAAGAATGAAATTAAACAGCATGGAGAAATAAAACCAGACAATTCTGCCTTCCCTACAGGACTTACGGAAGCTTCTTATGTAGTTTCCTGGCACTACTTTTAGTAGCAAATTCTTTAATCACATTAATATAGTTTTACTGAATGACACATATTTTAATAGCAAAAGTTTCTCAAATCAAGCCAAGGCTTTTATTTTCTTGTATCACAGACAAGGATATTATAGATACATTTATCTGGATGTTGAGAACATATGTATGTTGGATATTTGCTTTGCATTGACATATGATCAGAAAATAGTAAATGCTTACATTGGAGAAAACTTACTACAGGAAAAGACCCATTGCCATTAATGTCCCTCAAAATACTTCCCCTTGCTTGGAGCACGCTTATCCCATTTTTTCCACTTTCTGAAGCAATTCTGAAGGTTCTCTTTTGGGAGTGTCTTGAGGTGTACTACGGCGGCTGCCCTGATGTCCTGAACCAATTCAAAATGTTTCCCTTTCATGGTCATTTTTACTCTGTGGGACAGCTGGAAGTCATATGGCACCAGGTCTAGTGAATTAGGTGGATGAAGGCACATGGCAATGGTTTTGCAAGTCTGCCTTTCTGTTAGATGGTACCTGGAGGCAGCATTCACCAAAGTTTGTATCACCAATAAGGAGACAAAAAGGGACTTTCCAGAGCTGCTTAAGAAAGTGGCAGAAGTGATGGTATAAGTTCAAAATGGGAGGGAGGTATTTTGAGTGTGACTAATGGCAATGTGTCATTTACTGTAATACATTTTTAAAAAATTTAAACATTTACTGTACATTTTGGTCATCCCTTGTAGTTCTGGTGAAAAAATAGTAACGAAAAATATTATTAGTGTGGGTGGTTCTTTCGTTAGATGCAAAAGCCATTCAGGGGAAATCGTTTTTGCATTCAAGTTAGACCTACCAGTCTTAAACAGGGAGGTTGAGATAACATGATAAACTGGCCCAAGCGTTCCATCTTAGCTCATCGAGGCCTTGCCAGAACTGATATTTTCCTACAGTATGGCTTGATGCTGTGATTACAAAATGGTCTTGAGTAGCATATTGAGAATAATAACATATTGTGTGTAATTAAAATTTAAACTATATGCTGGAGACAGTGAATTCACTAGGAACGCAGAAAAGGAAGTGATTAGCTGTATTTGAGATAGGAAAAAAAAAAAAACACCAAATTGGGCTTCCTTTTATGTTCACATAGTGCCGCACTCAATACAGAACACTTAGGCCCTGGTCACCATGCTTTCAGCATGCCACCTCCACATCCAGCAAGCACTTCTCCAGCTGACACTAGCAGAGTGTTCTACAATTTAATTCTGCTGCTGTCTATCGACAGATAGTGTCAGCTCCCATAGGTGGAGGGCTCAGTCCCAGCAGACTGCCTCCCTCTCTCCTGCCAGACACTGAGTCAAAGTTCCTGGTTGTGACTGGTATTTCCCTCAGACTGACTGGCTATAAAATGGGGTTCCCGTAATAGCCTCCTCAGGTTCCATTACATCACTATAGTGACTCATAGAATTTAAGGAAATACTTACTTACATGTCCTATTTATAATAAAGGTTATTACAGAGGGTACAGATGAATAAGCACATGGAAGACTTGCACTGGTGAAGATATGAGGGGCCACCTCTGGGCACCTCCATGTGTTCAGCAGTGCAGAAGTTCTCAGTCCTTTTGGGTTTTGATAGAAGTTCCATGATACAGGCATTGCTAAGTACATCATTGACCACTGAGTTTTAGCCCCTTTCCTCTCTTGGGAAGTAGGTATGGGATTCACACTTCAGCCTCTGTCAGGTTGTTGGTTTGCCTGGAAACTGTCACCATCATCCTCACTGAGCTGACCCAGGAGTCCAACAAGGATTGCCTAATTAGAACAAAAGATGTTCTTATCACCCAGAAAATTCCAAGGGACACTGGAGCTGTGCCCAGCACTCTTTATGAAGGTTTTAGGAGCTCTGTGTCAAAAATGAGATGCTAAAACAAAAGATTCTTATAGTATCCCTGCTTAGATGGTTTTAGGAACTCTATCTCAAGTACTGCAGCAGAGCAAATATTTTTTTTCCTTTCAGTGGGGGAG
This sequence comes from Dinomys branickii, assembly GCA_004027595.1. Taxonomy (NCBI): domain Eukaryota; kingdom Metazoa; phylum Chordata; class Mammalia; order Rodentia; family Dinomyidae; genus Dinomys; species Dinomys branickii. The sequence goes on from PVLD010024835.1 coordinate 16,840, forward strand.
TAAAATGATGTTTCCCACATGTCATCAGAGAGCTACCCTAGATAGAAGAGTGGGCAGTTTTACATAACCCTGTTTATATCAGCTGAACTCTTACAACAAAACATAACCATTTTAAATTTTATTTGGCAGACTAGCAAAAATAGCCAAATGCTAGAAAGCATCCTAGATCATAGATGAATGAGGATTTTAATACATCTCTAGGCTTGGAATAAGTAAGGAAAAATTTGAACCCTCCATATATCCAAATATCACCTTTAAAAAAATGGAAAAGAAACATTAAACTGAAACCAATGTAGGAGTGCTGACCAGTTGTAAGCCAGAAGAAAGAAACCGAACCCAAGAGTCGTATTTGAATTCAGGGACTAGAATAGGATGGATTGGTGCTAGAATGGTAGTTGTCTTTGATTTCATGAAAAAAAGCTATCACAAGTCCTTCTGTAGGAAAGTATGTCCTGTTTAGGCTGATGGGAACTTGCCAGGTAAAATAAAAAGAGCCCATAGTCAAAGATGACAAAAATACAAAGAAAACAAGACAGTAGATATATCAAAAGGAAACAAACCAAATCAAACCAAAACACACACACACACACACACACACACACACACACACCAAACCAAAAAAACAAAACTTACACCCCTGAGATTTTCAGGTATTGCAATTATCACTTATAAAATGGAAAATAATTATGAGCATTTAAAAGAATAAAAGCTGATTTAAAATGTGATCATAAATGAGTGTCCAACATGACTAGGAAGATCTGACAAAGAAGTAAATATAACTTTTCAAAAGAAAAGCATTGGTAGAAAGAAGAATTTATGAGAATGGGTAAAGTAGCATCAGTACATCCACCAAATTCAGAACAGAGACAAGGAGAGGGAAAATGTGAGAGAAAAGTTAAGAGACAGAAGAAACTGAAAAATTTGTCCCACATTTAATCAGAATCTAAGAGAAAGAGCAAATAGAGGAGCCACAACATTTCAAGAGATAATAGCTGAGAATTCTCTAATATGGGTGAATATGCAAATCTATGGATGTAGGAAGTTGAGACAAGATAAATAAAAAAATGGACCTGTACATAGATATATTGAAATGTACTGACATATACATTCATAAATATAAAGAGAAACTCTTAGATGCACCCAAAGAGCATAAACATACTGCACCACTCATAAAGGAATTCTGAATAATACTGTTCACTGACAGTGGAAGGCAGTAGACCTCAGTAATGTCCTCAGGGTTTTGAGAGAATGATTGGTTCCCTTTATGAAGAAATGAACGCACTCACAGATAAGTAGAACTTGACTAAGGCAACTTCCCAAGAGCACATTTACAAAAGATAGTTCATCCCAGAAGGAAAGTCTGATATGGAGGAAGATAGGCTGAATAAAATAGATTGGTAAAAATAGAAATGGATACAAACAGTGAAATCTGGTAGGATGATAAAGTTCAAACTTGTGTGCTTTTCTTTGGAGAGAAGAAACCTCATACTTTCACCAGTTCTTCCGGGCTCTTGTCCTGAAGACAATGAAATGGGAAGTCCATAGACACAGCAGTGTGGAATGAACCAAGTATAGTCTACTAGGAAGAATGAAGGAAAGATCTTGCTAGCCAAGAGGGGCTCTGAAGGAGGCCTCCGGGAGGTGCCTGAGTTCAAGGGTGTACATGCATTTCGAGAGGCTATTGTGATGGGTACAGCAAAGAGGCAATGAAACAAGGTCATTGATGCTTTTCGCTAGGTTTCGGCATGCAGGGTAGAATTCCCTTATACCCCGACTTCCCAGGGGTTGTCTCAGTTTACCTAGGCCCTCGTTCATGGAAACTATATCCTTGCTGCTTTTAGCTAGGCCTCTGAGGTTAGGAGAAGAGACTTTCCCTGCCACTTAGCTTTCCAGAAAAGACCCCAGTGAGCTTCCTAACCCTTGTGTTTCAATTTTCCTAGGGCCTATTTTGCTTTACTTAGGTCCCCGTCTCAGCTGCCTGTTTTATCCATCTGTCTCCTGGTCTCAGTACTCGGGAGTGAGGGCATGTATCTTCTCAACCACAGAACCTTAAATGACTTTACAATCCAGCCATGTGTCTTTTCCTTCTCCTCTCTGCTTCTCATTTTTTTCTGCAGCAATCTTAGTAGACAATTGTCAGTTTAGTTAGACATTTCAAAGAAAACCATTGACTTTACAGTTCCTTTATGTGTTGCTCTTGAAAGACTTATAAAGGATACATCACAAACTGAAAAGTTTTTTTTTTTCCTGGAAACATATATATGATGAAGGAGTAGTGGGTAGAATATATAAAGTGTTGCTACCAAAGAGGAAAAAGATAATGGGCAAAGAGTTTCAATGAAAGTGACTCTAAAAGGGAAAAATGTCACCAGTAACCATATAAAAATCTGTACAATCTGATCACCAGTTGAGGAAATCTACACTAAGAAATCAATGAGGTATTTTTTTTCTTACTTGTTCTATCAGAAAAAAATGATATAGTATGAAAATATGCGGCTCTGGAGAGAACTTTAAGACATTGGGGAGTTTCTACCAGTAATCATTTAGGCATTAAGTATAATAAAGCTGGATTCAAAATACAGTGAATGTTTAAATGTAAAAATTCAATTGTTTTTTTTTTTTTTTTTTTTTTTTTTTTTTTTTGCGGTACTGGGGATCGAACTCAGGACCCTGCGCTTGCTAGGCAAGCGCTTATTCCACTGAGCTATATCCCCAGCCCCTAAATGTAAAAATTATAGTAAATGCCACATTGCCATTATCCCCCTTGAAATACTTCCCCTGTTTTCAAACACACATGTCGTCATTCTTGCCACTCTCTGAAAGCAGTTCTGGAGTCCTCTTCGGTGAGTGCCTTCATTGGCAGGGTGGGTGCAGTTTCTGGAACTGATTGGCTGACTTTGAGAAGAAGGGACTTACTGTGATTAGCCAGCTTTTAGAAGCATGTGTACTAGTGTGAAACTGCATTGATCAGTCCGTTTGGGATTATAACCAGTTCTTTGTGGCTGTGCTTACAGAATAATCTATCTTTGTCTTGGATGATAGGAACATTTTGTTGCCACCTAAGAAGTAGGTCTTACTGTTCCCATTTTGAAAGGTGCTGCTCTAAATTTACCAGCTACAAAGTATTTGAATCTCAGTGTTGTGGCTCAATGATTTTTTTATTAACACAAGACACTCATGTCTGAATCATAGTACTTATCGTATTCCTTGTCATAAGATTACAATAAGATGATTCTTATCAAAGTTGGTTTTTTCCCTGGCTTGCTGATGTTCTTCACCATTTCTCTCAGAGAAATCGTACCAGTTTTGCAAACCAGGAAGTAGAAATTATACTTAACGACTGCCCATGTTTTTTGATATCTTGGTAGTTCCTTGAATTCTCTTCCTTCCTGATATCTGTACTGCCTAATCTGACTGCTACCCTAGGTACACTGGAAACTTGGTGATCTCCATCTTTAGGGTGCATCAGGGTCATCTAGAAGCTGAGGCCAGCCTGCACTATATAGTGAGACTATATCTTAAAACAAACAAAATCCACAATTAAAGACATATAGAGTTGAGCCTTACTCTTAGGGTTCTAACTCATTAAGCCCAGAGTGAGGCCACAACATTTGCATCTCTAGCAAGTTCAGAGTGAGGAGCCTCCTGATGCTGGTCTTTGGCAGACACTTTGTAAATCATGGAATATTCTGCTGCAACAACTGTGCCATGTTCCTCATCTCCCGTCTCCTAACTTGGTAGAGTTTCCTCCTTCCCATCCTTTTCATTCTGTGTGTCCAGTGTGAGGAGCTTTTGACAGTCCTGTCTTATCAGATGTAAGAAATAGAAAGTTTTGCAGTTATCCAGCAAATCTGATATGTACAGTGACACAGTGATAAGGATGAATCATTCAAAGGGATGTTATTTTCTTTTAGATTAGATTCCCACATTTCCAATTAGATTTTGCGTTTGACATTTCTAAAAATTGTCAGTGTCCCACCTTCCTTTTCCATATACATATATATATATACATATATATATATATACTCCTCTAACAAAAACTAAGTAAATAAAGAGAATAAAAAGTAGTTGAGCTCTGTATGTGAAGTGTTGCAAAGCAGATATAAAAAATATTGAATTAATAAATGATTCAGGTCAAGGATAATGATGATAAACACGCCCATGAAATTCACTGCTGGCTTTTATTTTCATCTGGTTGTATATACTTTTATCTATGCTCCTTCAAACTACAGATATCGTGTGTTTATCAAATATGTTGTTATTTAAGAAAATATTTGAAGCCATATTGCCTGTCTGAAATGAATAAAGAAACCACCCTTACCGTTACAAGTGTTTCAGACTTGGTTGGGGAGATGATTTCACATCACTTCTGGCTACAATTTATGAGGGGATTAAAAAAGAAACATTGTTCCACTGTTGGAAAAAAAGGGAACCAGAGAACTAGAAAGCACTAAACCTATGCTATTTCCTCTACCTCAGCTATTTGTCTGCTTGCGTTCTAAAATGGGCTTGGAATCAAGATATAACCTTTGTTCCTTTTGAGTAATTGTCAAATTATTTCTGTTTATGTAGTGGATTAACAATTGAACTTAGTCATAGAAACATGTTCATTCTTATCAAGCGTGTGTTACTGCTGTTAGTCTTTTTATCTTAGGTCAGTTTGAAACTCACAAATTTCATACAGTAAATTAAATTTGTGAAATATACACATTAGACAAGTATGAAAGACATTTTTTTCTAGTTTTGATTAAAAGATAATTAAAAAGTGGGGCAGGCAGAAACCCAGATAGAGGCATGTAGTGGCTTTATTCCTTTAATCTCCTGAATTCGATATCAGTCATGAATTCAAGTTCTTTGGGTACAGTAGTTCAGCATGGTAGCGCTCAGTATCCAAATCTCATCATAACCTACCTCACATTTTTCTCTCTTGGTTAAGAAATATTTTGGCAAACTCTTTTACTCATATTCTATAATTATGAAATGTAGTCAATCTTTAAGACTCGTAAGCTTATCTAAAATTGAGATCCATTTGGTATGAATTGTTTATGTAAAACTTGTGACAGGGCTGGGTGTGGTGGCACACGCTTGTAATCCCAGCACTGAGGAGGCTGACACAGGAGGATTGTTGTGAGTTGGAGACCAGCCTGGGGTACAAAGTGAGCTCAGGGCCAGCCTGAACTGCATACTGAGCCCCTGTCTCAAAAAAGACAAAACAAACATACCAAAACCCCCTGTGATGGCTTTAGTTATTGTTCCTTTCTGATATTCGTTTATTCTTGTTGTTGATCTGAGAAAAATATTCTTTAAAGCTTCTAAAATAATTTAAAAATTTCAGCTAACGTTTGGGGAAGAATGCTAGGAACCCCAAATACAAGTTATGAGACATGTCAAATACAAGAATGACAATGTTTTCATGTCTGTGATAACCTGGGCACTTGCAACACTGTTGTTTAGCCAAAGCCCTTTAAAGTGAATGAACATATGGGCTATAGATAGCAAATACATGTTTGCATGATTTAGATCAGTAATAGCGCTGGTGTGGGAAGAGCACTCTGAGCGTACACAGCGAGTCAGTGCGTGACGCTCACTTGTCCCTTTGCCTCTTGTCCTAACATAGAGGAGAGAGTTTATTTAAACGAGGTGCCAGAGCATGCATATTTCATATGCTATAATTTTCCTACTTGGGATGGATGGTAAAAGGAAACTACCCTGGAGTGATGCATGAGAGGATGTATTTAACTTAGAAGGAAAAAATAAAATTGGTCCTTCAAGTTAGTGTATGAAGAACTAGATTTATCTCTGGAGGCCCTTCCTAGTGTATTGTTGTGGAATAACATCCTAAAATGGCAAGAATTCTGGAAGAAAGAAAACTTTAAGGCGGGCATGGTGGTAGTGGTGCCTGCCTGTAATCTCAGTATCCTGTGAAGCTGAGGTAGAAGGATTGAAAGTTTAAATCTAGCCTGGGTGGCTTAGTGAAATCTTGTTTCTTTTTTTTTTTTTTATTTTAAAGACAAAAGAATGGAAACATATCAACAACCAAGCAGACATAAACCAGAATAACACAAAACAATAAAGAGTCATAAAGCAATAAAGGAAATGCAAAATTATAGAGAAGATAGTAGGGAATTAACAATGGATGCTGTATTACATAATGTTATCTTCGCATTTGTTACTCAGTTATACAAATAAAGGCATGTATGATTAATCAATTTTCTCCTCCCTCATCCCCGTTGTTCTCACACCCAAGCAGTCATCTTCCCTCTGATAATAACTGTACTTTTTTATTTTATTCATTCCCTCGGGCTCTCACATTGGGAAGGCACATGGCTTCTTTCAAATTATGCTACAAGAAACATGGATACACACAAATTACTATGGCACTAGGTGGAAAAGCACCCAACCTCAATGACGATACATAGACAGGGGCCCAGGCACACTATGATCAGCACCTTACTGACAAGCCCTTAAGGCCCTCAGTGGTGTGATTGGGTCCACAGGGTTGCCCCGTTCGCTGCCAGGCTCCACCCTGATGTGGCGTGCCTGGGGGTCTGGTCCAAGTCCTCAGGATTTTCATGTAGCATGTGGGGAACACCCCTGTCCCCACCGGCTGCTGAGCTTCCTGTGAAGGCCCCCTGGAGTCCTCCCATAGGCCACCAGTGTCTCCCTGCAGGTCACCTATGACTCTTTGGAGGCTATCCCCACCCAGTTAGAGTACTGGGTCTGCACCCTAGTTCCAGGTCTTCGCCTCCTCCCACCTCTTGTTCCCCAGTGCTGCTGCTCCCCACCCATTACACAGCTGGTCACTGGGCGCACTTATGATTCTGGGCACAAGTGATGTGAGGTCTCCCTTACCTGTGCTCACTGAGGTAGTCCAGAATGTGTACTAAGTTTAGTTATTAGTTCCAGGACACAATTGGAGGAGTTTCTCGGGTCTTCTGTGTAAAGTATGTTGTCACTGAAACCCTGTTTCAAAGTAGAAAAGGGCTGGGGATGTAGTTTAGTGTGAGGACCCTGGGTTCAATCATCACTACCACAAAAGGGGGTGCGGGAGAACATTTAAAAAGCACCATACTACATATCTCAAAATAGATCTTTAACCATTTACCAGTCCAATTATTTGCATGTAAGTTGACCCAAAATTACATTTTCCATTATTTTTATAAAATTATACAGCAGGAAATATAAGAATGACAATTTTTTCCAGTTCATTCAATACAAGAACTGACTGGTTGAAATGACATGTGCCAGAATGACACTTAGGATGGTCAGTAGGTAAACAAATGTGCTGCCCCAGTGGTGGTTGGAGTAAATTGCTAAGTGAGCAAAAGTAAAAGTAGTAGTAGTCTACTACAGAGAAGAGTTAGAAACTGTTCTCTGTGTAGCAGAGAACACTGAGGGGCCCCTGAGCTCATTTTGACTCTTGGCTGAGACTGTTAGAACCTACCTGTCTGTAAGCATAAGTGTATTTTTATTCAATCTTTTTTTTTTTTATTTTAGAAACATAAAAGTACAAAAACATACTGACAAACAGACACCCATTATCATAGAAAATAGTACAATCACAACTAATCTATAGACAAGGTGATATGGTCTCAACAGTAGTTGTTGCTTTATCCATTGATATCTTCGAACTGTAGATGTATGGACCCATATATAGACATGCAAATTTAGTCAGACAGTTAATCCTCTCAACAACAGAAAAAAAAAAAAAACTACAAGAACCAAAAATCCAAAGACAAGAAAGAAAACAGGCATACATCAACAACAGCAACAACATCAACAACAACAACAACAGAAAAAAACACCGCTTGTTGCTGCTTTACATATTGATATCTTTGAAGTGTGTGTTCAGGCTAACACATACAGATATACACTATTAATCTAATATCCTGTCATCGATTATTGCTTAGCATTAAGT
>PVLD010024836.1:0-24756 GCA_004027595.1 Dinomys branickii
TGCTTCTGCCTAACTCCTTTTAAATGGGTCACTGACATTTTCTCTGTCGGGGATTGACCAGGTGCGCTGGCTTCTGTACATCACCTTTTGTGGACCCAAGAAGAGACCTTAAGGGTCTTGGTGGGCTCCTAATAAAAAGTCCCTAGCCGGTCAAAAAAAAAAAAAAAAAGAGACTATGCCAATACACCTAACTCCCGTCGTAGACACACCCATAAGTCTCCCTCATAGTCTGATGCCCTTATACCAAAACACTGCCCTCTCCCAAGCCCCCAACTTCTTTCACATGCGTATGATACTCCTACTCCTCTAACCTCAGAGTGCTGGCTCTGTGTTCCATACCGACAGGACCTTTATATGGCTGCTCCTACCTACTGGAAAGTCTCCCACCTATCTTATCCACCTAATCCAGTCATAGTAGGCCCCTTCTTTATCTACAGTCCCCACCACTGGCCAGATAATCTTGCCGTTTACTCTCACAGTCTCAAAACTCCTCTCCGCAGATGTGAAATCTCCCTCCCTGCACTCATGTCATCAGCCCCAACCAAGACAGGGTTGTCTGCCCACCTCAGGGGTGGTTCATAGGCTATCAGACAGGGACACACACGTCTTGCTCCACACTGGGCAGGATCTTGCACCCCGATCCTTCTTTTGCTGGCCTTAACTATGGTGTTAATAATATACCTTAGTTATTGCGGGCTGATCAGGTCCTCAATCTCCTGAATGAGTGTACAGTGAAGGCCAAATAGAAAGAGGCAAATGGAATGATTTCAGGGCCCCAGGAGGATCAAAGCCCTCTCACATAATTCAAGATTCTCTCAGGGCTAAGACCACGACCTTCTCTGGGTCGCCCATATTTATTTGGTTATCAGAAGAAGGGAGGGGAGTACTCAAGAACGGCAGAGCCACTCTAGGACTTCTCCATGTAAGGTATGAAGTTAATCCACTGAAGAATGAGATGCCTGAGGCTATAGTCTTATCTAGTTGAGATCTGACCAAGGTGTCCTTGGCTGTGATCTTGTCTTGTCCTTTGAGGCTTTCTGACTTCATCCACTACTACAGGTTCTAGTAGGGATCAGTGACGCACTGAGGTTCACTTATGATGAGTCCACCATTTCCAGACAAGGGGCCTAGAGCTTGGACAGATTCACAAGTGAACACGGCAAGCCAGTTGGTTAATATTAAATCCTGCTCAGAGCCACTCTGTAGTGGTCTCCAACACTTAACATTGAACTCTCAGGAAACCATAGAGCTCTCTCTCTTATCACAACCCCAAAACATACATCTCACTCAAAAACCAAGGGCTGCCAATGTTCCCATCCTTGTTGGTATAGACATTCTCTCTGTCCTTAGAGCTGGCCTTGGGGCAGGAGGAATAGCCACAGTCACCCATCTCTACCAACAACTTTCTCTCGAGCTTCACCAAGGCGTAGAAGACATGAAAACATCTCTTCATTCACTCTGGGACGTGCCTGTGTGATGCTGGGAGAGGGATGTTGCTACTTTATAAATAAATCTGGCATTGTCTAGAAAAGGTAAAAAGAACTCAATACATCTGAATGTTTCCTCCCCTCCTTGCCAGGAGGATGAGGACATTTTTCTACAGTGTTTATTGTGGGAACTTGATTGAGCTCTGAGACGGTCCGAGAACAATAAACTCCCAAACAGCCAAATTAGAATTTAGTAGCGCTTTTAATAGTTGAGCCTAACGGCCCCCACTCATGCCTCTGTTTCAAGGCTGAGAAGTGAGAGTCCCAAGCCCATTATATGCAGGGCTTATAAAGACAAAAACCACAATGAATACATAGGTATAGCAGGGACGTTATGCTTGGGTAACTGTCCTGTTTCTGGCAGGGACGGGCAATGCTCTTTGAATTCTTTCTGAGAAAGAACAAGGAACCTTTAAACAATAATTATGTTACCGTACATGGACTTTAGCTGTTTGAGGTGAATCAAGGGTCAAGCATGGGGTCAGTCTAGCAAGCAGCTGGGTACTTGGGCCATTACAGCTCCTGGAGGTAAAATGGACAAATACATGAGGGCCCCATGGAGCTGTGTCTAACCCTCAGACCAGACAGGTCTCCCCAGGCTCCAGCCCCTTGTGACTTTACTTCTCCAGGGATTGGGTCCACATGAGCCTCTGCCGGGAGGCCTGCCTTTACCTTGGTCACTGGGCTCAGTGTCCTTACCTCTTTGCCCTGTTTCTTTACCTTTCCTGGGATCCAAGAAGAGCTGTGAATTTTTCAATCTGCTGAGCTGTCCTCCCATTTCTATTTCTTGAACTCCCCAATCACTTTGTAATCACTTAATGAAGGATGTGAGTTGTTGGTGAGAACAAATCCACAAAAGAGACCTCCATTTAAGTACATTTACATTTGGCTCCTTATATCTGTTCCAGAGGCAGTGATGCCAGCACGGTGGTTTTCCTGAGTGGTTATCCCTTGTTGTAAGTCCAGGTTCTCCAGGTTCCTGTGATGAGCACCCTGCTCTGCCTGTCTAAAGAAGCCCACCATCGATGTTACAGTCACTCACCAACTAGATTTTGAGGATTTTGAACCATGGTCATGATTGTTTAGCCAAATGCTCAAGATGGGTCTCATCTTCATAATGGTTTTCTTCTGGCTTCAGTATTGCTTGGGTAGAAAATACCAGGTTACACTGATATGGGAAAATAAAACTCCCAACCTGAATGATACCTGACATGAGTTCGTGTTCTCTAAAATCAAAGAATGAATTTTAGGAACAATGGAGTTTAAGAGCAGAATATATTTATTGAGAGAAAGAAAGCTTCTGTCCAAGAGAGGGACAGAAGGAGGGCCTGAGTGGGTTACTCCCCAACTCTGTCTTTTCTAGGGACTTTTATAGGGAAAAACCATAAGGTGAGGCGGGTCCAAGGCAGGGGAAATGGGCAAAGCGATGGTCCGCCAATAAGACTGCAAGGATAAATATTCAGGTAAGACTGAGTAAACTGGGATCAAATGGGAAAGCGAGTCATGTAGCAAGCGGGCATGAATGCAGAGCGCAGAGCGGGGCTTTTCCTGTAAGGGGTCGGGTCAAGGACTTCCTGGCTTTCTGAAGGTGGTTGTTATTTATTAGTTCCCGACATTTACACCCAGGGGGTATGTGGCTGCATTTGTTCAGCCCCCTTTTTCTTGAGGTCTGGCCCACAGGTGTCTTATCTTTTATGTTGCTTCCTTCCAGGGCGCAGCCCTGCATGACTGCCTACAACATTTCTGTCTAACTCAGCTGCCTATAACATTCCCCCCTCTGAAGAAGTAACCCGAACTGCCGTGAGGGAGTAACGGGCGATGACTGCTCTGGCTTCTTCAGGCTGAAAGGGTTGTTGACCGGCAGTCAGAGATACTCTCCAGAGGGTCTATCTAAAGGCCCTTGGTAGACACCAGGTGTTTTCATCTTGGGTAGGTGTAGAGCTTTAAATCTGGAGGAGACAAAGGCAAAGTACTGATAGAAACCGAGACCCCCCCACAGAACCAGCCCAGCCCTTCTGACACAAGAAAAATCTTTATTGGGGGAGGGACAGAGTAGCAGGCTACCTAGAGAACCAAGGTAGCCCCGAGCTGAGGAAAGCGTGGGCCTTTAGGCTCTTTTCTCTGGCGGGGGTGGGGTGGGGTGAGATGTCCCTGGGCCAGAACAGGCTGAGCCCTGAGCAGCTGGGAGGGCATCCAGGCCATAAGCCTGAATGGCAGGAGTTGCCCATGTCAGAACGACCCGAGCAGGTGAACTGCCAGAGCAAATGAGGGTGGGGATAGCTTTTGTGGCCGAGGGGAACTGAAGTGGAACAGGTAAGGGAACGAGAGAAATATTGAGGGTTAAAGTTTTCCCACGAGGGGGGTGAGGCTGGCTGCCTTGTGACTTATCGAGAACCAATTAAGTATGCACGGGCCAAGTAATAAGATCAGGATTATTATGAATATAGTTAACAAAGATTTCCACCAAGAGGAACCAGTAATGACCTCCCATAGAGAGGATAAGTTCCAGGGATTTTTAGAATCTGATATATCATTGATCTGTTGCCTAATATCTTGAATAGCCATTGAGACATTAGCAGAGGGATCAGGAATGTACACACAACATTCAGTTTTTATAATTGTACAGGTACCCCCTTGTGCTGCTGTTAGAATGTCTAATGCCATCCGATTTTGGAGGACGGCCTCCCTCATTAATTTTACTTCTTCATTTAGGAGAGAGAGACCAGCTGCAGTGTCACTTAAGGCTCGCTGAATATAGTTAGTTAAGGCCTCGATGTGCTGCATGACGTCTTCTAACCCTAGGGAAGGGATAAAGATAGAGGCCAAGTGATCATACTAGTGAAACATGCTCCTAGACCATCGGTGTTGTAAGCGGGACAAATTAGCAGGTTTGTCAATAGCTTTGATACTCCTGCCTTGTAACCATGCAAATCCTAATGTGCATCTTCCTATCCATCCAGGGGATAGCCAGGGACACAAATTTGTCCCACAAGACCAATGAGTGCCATTGGGGGCTTCCCATCGAATTCCAGGGCGAGTAAGCCAATATGTTGCAAACCAGTCTTCAGCCTGTAAAGTTATTGTATGTATACATTGCTCAGGGGCTGTCCACCCCAAGTATTTAGTGGAGTTAGGCCAATGAGAATAGGAATGATTTTTTTGTTCCCAACATAATGGGGCCTTTCTACTGAGATGACCTATGGTGGGAGTCAACCATATATAATCATCCCATATTTGAAAATAGCCATCCTGATATCTATGGTTGTTGGCCCTCAGGATAGGACCCTTATTTTTATTTAATAGGGGCCTTACTAGTGCCTGTAGAGAGGCTTCTGTGACTTTTGGGAAAAGACTTGTTTATGTCCAGTATCATTAAGAGCACAGTTCATAGGCCACTCAGTTACTTTGTAATGGTGGACTGATCTATGCACGATTGAACTATTGTGTATCTCATTAATATAGTCTTGCAATTTATTCCAGTCATCTCCTTGAAGTGGGGATACCCAACAAGAAAGTCCTGATGTACTGGACAAGGGGAGCAGACCACATATCCAGCAAGAGGTCTGCTGTAATGATTCTGCATATTCCTATGCCCATCTTAGAAAGGAACTGCATCCTCCTCTGAGGGGCAAACTGATTAATAAAAAGGCCAAGAGTAACATCACTTATCTGAAGAGTTTGCTTTTTTCTTGAACAGGAATCTTAAGTCTTCTATGGGTTCACAGGAGTACTCGGGTGGTTGTTCGCCCTCAGCAACAGCCTCTGGTTCCCAGAGCTTACGTCTGGTGTGATGTATCCAGGAGTCCAGGCCTGTCGTCTTGACCACTGAAGCAGTCGACAGGATCACGGTGTGTGGGCCTTCCCACGTCGGCCCTAGGGACGGGGAAGATGAGTGGAGAGACTTTACCAGGACTAAACCTCCTGGATGAAATACGGGATTTTCCTTTTTTCTTGGGGCTGGACCACTATAAGCTGTTGAAGAGTTTGTTGGAATTTAGTCAGTGAAGTGACATCTTTTAGTAAGGCATCTGTTTTTTTGTCAAAGAAAAAAATAATTAGTGACAACAGGTCGTCCATAAAGCATTTTAAATGGACTGAGGCCTAGGATGTGAGGATCTTCAAAAACAAAGAGCAACTGGGAATCTCTCTGTGAAGGAATACAAAAGAAAGCATCTTTTGAATCTCATACGGAAAACCAACTGGCATCTTTTGGAATTTGAGAAAGGAGGGTATATGGGTTAGGTACCATTGGGTGAATTGGCACTACTGCCTCATTTATCAATCTAAGGTCCTGTACTAATCTCCATTCCCCATGGGCTTTTGAATTCTCAAGATTGGAGTGTTGCACGGACTGTTACAGGGCTCAGGTAAACCTTGAGTCCTTAGGTTATCAATTATAGGTAATAACCCTTTTTTAACTTCAGGTTTTAAAGGATGTTGTCTCTGATTAGGAAAAGTGGTAGAATCTCTGAGATGTATCTGCACTGGAGCAGCTCCTAATGCCCTACCTATTTTGCCTTTACTAGCCCATACTTCAGGATTTATTTCCGTCTGCACAAGGGGAAGACAGTGTACCTGACCTGGGTGCATATATATTACAGTATTTAAACAAGATAAATCTCTCCCCAAGAGAGGGACTGGACTTTCAGGCATTATCAAAAAGGAATGTGAAGAAAGAAAACCATCCCAGTTACAGCCTAAGGGTTGTGAAAAATCGTGAATTACCTCCTCTCCAGTGACTCCTTTCACTGAGGTATGGTGGCTGGAAGGAAGGCCAGGATTGAAAAGAAGGACCAAGAGACTTGTTCCAGTGTCCAGCAATAGGCTGGTTTTCTTTCCTTCTATAGTTATGATTACCCGGGGTTCCTCTGTGGAGATGACAGTCTGGCCAGAGGGAGAGGACGAAGTGTGCCCCGGGCCCCTTCGTTCTTGCTGGACCAACTGGTAGGATGGGTCTGAACTCTGGGGCCTTCACTTCAGAGGGCAGTCCATCCTCCAGTGGTCACCTTTGCAGTTAGGGCATGGCCCAGGGGGCCTTTTAGGGCAGTCCCTCTTAAGATGGCCTGGCTTCTTACAGCGGTAGCAGACCACGGTAGTCATCGAGTTCTTGGGGCCCTGAGAATCAGACTTAGGGTCTGTTTCTCTTAGTGCTGCTGCAAAGGCAGCTGCTTTTTCTCAGTCTCTTTGTTTTCTCTCCTTGGCCTCCTCCTCATCACGGTTATAAAATACTGAGGAGGCAGAGCTGAGGATATAGCTCAGTGGAATAAGTGCCTGCCTAGCAAGCGCAGAGTCCTGAGTTCAATCCCCAGTACCGCAAAAAAAAAAAAAAAAAAACCCAAAGGAAATGTTAGCTGGAGATATAGCTCAGTGGAATAAGCGCTTGCCTAGCAAGCGCAGGGTCCTGAGTTCGATCCCCAGTACCACAAAAAAAAAAAACAAATACTGAGGAGGCAATTTTTACTAGCACATCCAGTGAGCTGTCTGGGGCAAAAGCCATTTTTTGCAGCTTTTTTCTAATATCTGGGGCTGACTGAGTAATGAACTTATCTTTAAGAATAATTTGTCCCTCTACTGACTTAGGATCTAGGGAAGTATGTTTTATCAATGCCTCTTGTAAGCAATCTAAGAAAGCAGAGGCGTTTTCCTTTTTCTCTTGTTGGACAGCTGACAGTTTAAAATAATTGAATGGCTTAGCTCTTATCCTTCTTAGACCTTCAAGAATACATGTCTGAAGGTGTCTCCTATTCCAGTCTCCCATATGGCTGTGGCCAGTAGGGGTCTTGGATAGGGATGGCCTGGGCTCCAGTGAGAACTGGTAGTTCCCTTTGTTGTCTTCTGGCCTTCTGAAATTAATAATATGGTATTCATCTTCAAATGCGATAGCAGCCTGTAGCGCTGCCTGTTTCTCATTAGGGGTCCATGTCTGATTTACGAGTAACATTACATCTTTCCAGTCTAGCTCATAGGTCTGAGTGAGGCCTCTAAATACCTCAATGTACTTATCAGGGTCATCTAGAAATTTTCCAAGATTTAACTTTATGTGTTTTAGGTCACTAAGAGAAAAAGGAACATGAACTCTGGCAGTTCCAAATTGTCCATTTATTTCTTGTAATGGATACTGTCCTTGAGGAGCTTGTCTAAATTCAGCTAAGGATGGGTATAACTCTGTAGAGGCCTGGATTACAGAGAAGCTTTATCCTCTAGCTTAGAAGGGCAAGTTGGGGAAACCTTAGGTTCAGGAATGGTGGGTGAGGCTTTGATTAAACCTGTCTGGTCCTCTGTTACGGTTGATACTTTGTGTCAACTTGGGGAGTCTGGAGGTTTAGCTGAGTAACTCAGCAGTTGTAGATCTTGGGGTGAAAAGGACATGCCCTTACCCTTCTGGGATGTTATTTATTGTGTTAATTTGGGAAGTTTAAAAGGTTAACTTTGTGATTCAGCAGGAAACCAGGGTGCTTACTTTGTATACATCCTGAGCCTGTGGAAGAGGAGGGCATGAAGACTGTGTCAGAGCTATGCACCCCCTGGGTGGGGGTTGGCTGTTTACAAGGTAAAGGAGAGAAAGAGGCTGCTTGCTTGCAATTCCACACATTTGCTGGTTGTTTGCTGCCATGAACAGTTTGCCCTCTCCCATGTGCCACTCTGCCTCAGAACCAGCCAAGTATGGACTGAAACCTCCACAAACTGTAAGCTAAATAAACCTTTCCTTTCTTCATTTTGGGTGTTGGGTATTTTGTCTCAGCAACGAGGAAAAAGTAACCAGGACATCCTCAGGCTCCGAATATTGGAGAGGAGCAGTCTCAGGCTCTAGTATAGTGGGTGCCTTGAGAGTCTGAGGTGTCCCATTTCCCTGTGGCTCACTTTTACATTTTGAAACTAAGGACTATCTCTTAACGCAAAGAAAATTTGAACGTATGGCACTTCTGACCATTTTCCTTTTTACAGTATCTTTCTAGTTGTAAAATAGTATCATAATTAATACTTCCCTCTGTATTCCATTTTGGCTCTAGGGGATAAGTAGGCCACACGTGCATACAGAAAAATATTAAATGGCTCTTCTTTAACGTGTCAGGATCAAACATCTTCCAATGCTTAATGATGCAACTGAGAGGAGTAAGCAACTCTGACTGTGAGTTTCCCATGTCTGTAAAACAAGAAAAAAGAGTTTGGATGTCTCCTCGCTATCTTTAATTGGTCCTTGTACCCTTAAGGCATCCCTTAAGTAGATTCTACTCCAGGGCAGGTGGATGCTGTCTGGAGAGAGCAGAGAACAAAATTCGATCAGCCTATCCACCCTCAAGCTGACGTGCAATTCTATCCTCCCAGAAAACTCATGAACCATGTATTTACTCCTACTGGACATCTACAACCTAAGTTACAATTGATCTGGCAACAGGACTATCTAAAGAACGAAGCATGTCTTTGTAATAAACTATTGCTTTTTTATTCTTTGAACGAGGACATAAAAAGGCAAGTTGGAAGTGCTTAGATATTCTCGAGCCACAAAGGAGATCACCTCTAAATAGAACTAACAATTGGCTAGAGGAATTCTGCCCCATGTACTCGACAAAGCCTCCAGCCACTGATGTTCATTGCCTAATCATCTAGGCAATCTTTCTTAACAGGACAAGACTATGTTTTAAACTTTGAAGCTCACAAGTTAAACTTAAATTTACCATCTAGCAATCACACTTAAATATTATTAAAGGCAAATTAGTTAAGGCTGGCAAGACTCTTTTTACTCTTAGTTAGCATATGTAAAGCACAAATGTGAATCGTTCCCCTCCTAGCCTGTGAAATATAAATTGTTGTAAACTGCCTCAGCCTAGTTTCTGAAGGGTGGCTCGACTGAAAAAGTTTATGGAGAATTTCTAGTCTACTGGCAGAGAGAGATAGGTATGATAGGTAAGTGGAGATTTTTGTCAGTGGTCAGGAACCAGTTTCCACTGAGGAACCTTTGGGTATCCGCCAGAGTAGCCCTGGCCATGACCCCTCAGCTCTCAGTTTCTATTGGCCCGCAAACCAGAGATCAGTCTCCAGAAAGGAATCCAGCTGTCTCTCTGGTCAACATTCCATCAGCCATTGGCTTTAATGGGGATTCACCAAAGAGATGCTGGGGAAACCTGTCCTCTGCTTCGAAGAGTGGCAGCTGCTCTAAGAGCTTTTAATTAGCTGACAGAGTGACCACTGTTTGTCAGAATTTTACAAGGTATAGTTAAAGCCTGAACAAGATTACCTACACTAGACCTAGGAGAAGAGGAAAGGTTGGAGATCCTCCCTTAGACTAATATGTTTTGGTCCCAGAAGTGTGCTGCTTTTGGAGATAGCTCCTTCTGGTGTCACCCAGAAGTTGGTTTTCTCCACTGTGTCTCAAGTTCAGCCTCCTGAGGGAGACCTGCCCAGAACACTAAGCCAGGACATGGCTTTTATGTGTGTTCTCCTGGATGGGCAAAATTCTGATGTCTCATCTGACCTGGAGATGGGGTATGTGTTCTTTGTCTAAGGTGACTTCCCTGTCTTCAGCATTAATAAACGCTCACCTTCTATGGGTTTAACTTAGTTGGAACAGTCTAGAGTTCTTTTTCTAAGTCTAAGCTAGATTTAAAAAGATCTATCTTATAATTTGTATCAAAATCCACTAGGAGCATTCTAACATTACTTTCTCTAGCTAAATAACATCAAGCAAGGAAAACCAGTACATATGGCAACTAGTTCAAACACATCAAACACATCAAATACCAGAACAAAACAGGAATAAAATGTCTCATTAAAGAAATATCATAACCTTATAACCTTGCCATGTTCTACCTTAGATTTATCAACATTTTAACAAAACTATGTAAAAGACAGAGCATAAGCAATTATAAGCAACAGACAAAAGCATAACAATTTGAAGCATAAAAAATGTTACCTCAGTGAGTCCCAATCCAGAGTCTATAAAACAAAAGCAAACTCTTACTTCCGTCCAAGTATGTCAGTGGCAACCTCCAAAATGATACAGGGAAATAAAACTCCCAACCTGAACAATATCTGAGACGAGTTTGTGTTCTCTAAAATCAAAGAATGAATTTTAGGAACAATGGAGTTTATGAGCAGAATATATTTAAAGAGAGAAAGAAAGCTTCTGTCCAAGAGAGGGACAGAAGGGGGGCCCGAGGGGGTTACCCCCTGACTCTGTCTTTTCTAGGGACTTTTATAGGGAAAAACCATGAGGTGAGGCGGGTCCAAGGTAGGGGAAATGGGCAAAGTGATGGTCCGCCAATAAGACTGCAAGGATAAATATTCAGGTAAGACTGAGTAAACTGGGATCAAATGGGAAAGCGAGTCATGTAGCAAGCGGGCATGAATGCAGAGCGGGGCTTTTCCTGTAAGGGGTCGGGTCAAGGACTTCCTGGCTTTCTGAAGGTGGTTGTTACCTATTTATTAGTTCCCGACATTTACACCCAGGGGGTATGTGGCTGCATTTGTTCAGCCCCCTTTGTCTTGAGGTCCGGCCCACAGACATCTTATCTTTTGTGTTGCCTCCTTGGAGGGCGCAGCCCTATCAGACTGCCTACAACATTTCTGTCTAACTCAGCTGCCTATAACAACACCTTGATGATGTTGACGACAATAGTAACATGTTGGATAAGAAATGTACCTAGAAACTTGGAGGATCTTACAGAGGCAGTGTCCAAGCTGAATGCCAGGTGGAGCTACTCTGCTTCTTTGAACTGCCTGTGATAAGACATTGGAAGGGGAGTGAACAAAGAAGGAGCAAGTCACTACTTCAGCAGAATTCAGAGTAAATATTTCAATATAGTGCATGCTATGTTAGAAAACAACTCTTTCTGTTTCTCAGACTCTCCTGCTCATAAGTGTTCTCACAGTAAGAAATGCCCTTAAAAAAAACTGCCAGCAAGATGAGACCTTCATTTATAACATCCAGCTGAGGGTGCTGCTGTAAGACCTGCCTGAAGAGTCCATGGGAAAAGCAAAGAAGCCTCTTTCTGAGTGGTATGTAGGTGTGGCCTTTGCATGATGAAATAAATTATAATTTAATCTACAAAAAATCCTACATACTTGCAGGAATTGTGCATATTCAATCAGAGGAACAAAGACAAGTCAAAATGAAAAGACACCCCTGGACCTCCAACTTGCTGTGAGCCAAGAGGTAAACTGAGAAATTACTCAGCTACAAAGATTAACTACTTCCCATGGAAAAGGAAGAAGGTCTGAGTAGACAGCTCTTTCAGCCAAGAGTAGTGGACTCAAGAATCCTTTCCAGGAAGAGAAACATGGCCTAACCCCGTGACAGTCCTGCCTCTGGCGTAAAGGGAGCAGTCAGCTCTTGCCTGGCTGGATCTTGGAATTGCTAAGGACTTGTGTTTGTTGGATGCCCTCAATGTCCTCTGTTTGGGAATGGGACTATTACAGTTTCTTATCCCTTCTCTCATTGCTGTATGGGGTTATGTAGAGGGCAATGACAATAGCAGACAGCTTGAATTTTTAGTCCACAGGTTTCCAGATTGAGAAGAGCTGCATTCAGGGCACCTTATCCACATCCAAACCTAAAGCAAATGATGCTGTGAATTCTGGGCTGCTGCCATAGAGGATGAAATGCTGTGGATTTTGGAAGGAGACATAGGCATTTTGCATGTGGGAGAAGTACAAATAGTTTATGATCAGAAATGGACTGTGGTGGGTTAAAAATGAGGGCAAAATCTTTTCTGTTCCCTTCATTGTGACACAGAATTCATTTCCCTTCCTTTTCCATCTGGGCTGTTTTGTGACTGGTTTTTACAACAGGATGCAACAGAAGGGACACTGTGCCAATTCTTACAAGACTAAGCAATGCTTACTGTTGCCCTCTGAGACCCCTGACCCACTGTGGAAGAAGCTCAGCTGAACAGAACACGTTGAGAGAGAAACCTACTGAACTCCAGCAGTTCCAGCTTTCACAGGGAGACATCAGATATGCTAAAAGCCTGTCTTGATTTCCAGTTGTAGGCACTGAACTGTGCCTAAATCATGCAAATCCAAATTGCAAAATTGTGAATAACTACATGGTTGTTGTTTCAAACCACTAAGCTTCGGGATGGCAAATTATGGTGCAATAGATAAGTGAGATGGAAATTATGAGATGAATTTAGGATAGCTGCAAATTGGGGGATATGGGGGCTTTATGTAGTAAAAAGTTGAAAATTCCTCCCATTCCCCGGAATCTGGGCTGGTCCTATGAGCTGGCTTTGAGAAGTAACTCCCTCACCAGCCCTGAGGATAAGCTCTTGGGCTGCATCTGCCTGGCTGACACACATGGCTGTTCTTAGCAGAAGCAACTGGACTGGGACCTCCTAGTGACCTCACTCACAGATCTAGTATTGGCAGCAGCTGTTGGTTGGTGCATCTTTGTTTTCCTACCTAGGTCTCTTTGTCTCTGACAGGCTCTACCACAGTCCTTACGTTGTCCTGGGGGCAGAGGCTCAGGAAAAAGGCAGGGACTTCAAGGCCACCTAAAGCTGAGTCTCTGTAGAAAGTCACTGATGTCATTTTCTCTCACATTTCTTTCTTGTGCTAATATCCACAATACTGATTTTAAGAGTGCATGTGTATAAGGTCCTGAGCTATTGGCAATTCTGATCTAAAGACTTCTGTGGAAACTTAAGTTTCATAAGACTGACTTGACTTTTCTTGAATTAATCTTCAATGACTACAGTGGTACTTAAGTTCATGAATTTAAGTCTTTCCATGATTCTGGTCATGAAACAAATTGAATGAGAACCGAATCAAATTTCCCCACAAGGTCAACATTGAACCTAACCATTGGATTTGATCAAAACACACAGACTGGAAGAGTGGATCAAAACACAAAACCTAATGGTATGTTGTAGAGAAGAAGCATATTTAATCCAAAAGTAAATTCATAGATTTAAAATCAAAGGATGGGAAACAATACTCTGTGTAACAGGAGCCTGGAAAGAAGAGGGAGTAACTATCCTATTTTCAGACAGGCTGAAAGTTGACTTTAAGCCAAAACTGATCAGAACAGGCGAAGAAGCTCACTACATATTGGGTAAAAGAACAATTCAACTGGAAGAAATAAAAGTATAAATATATGTGCATCTAATACTGGTGCGCCCAGTTTCATAAAACAAACACTGGACACAAAACATCAGATGAATATCAACACACCGTAGGGGGCCTCAATATCCCATGTCACAAATAGATTGACTAGACAAAAAGAAAACATGAAATATGAGGGTTGAGCCAAACTTCTGAACAAATGTACTTAATAGATATTTACAAAATGTTCTACCCAACAACAATAGAATATACTCTTCTCAGTGACACACAAACTCTCTACAAAATAGACCACATACTAGCCAATAAAGCATGCCTATGTAAATGCAAATGACTCAGTATTAGCCCATGTATTCTATCAGATCATAGAGTAGTAAACCAAAGTAGAAATTAATGTCAAAATAACCCATGGAAATTATGAAAATGCATGGGTATAAAACAACAATATAATCAATGAGTTACTGAGAAATCAAAAAAGAAATTAGGAAGTTCCTAGATTCAAATGATAATGCCAATACAACATAGCAGAACCTATGGAACACAGTGGAAGCAGGCTGTTATGGTTGATACATTGTGTCTACTTGGGGAGTCTAGAGGTTTGGCTGAGTAACTCAGCAGGAAGCTAGGGTACTTACTTTGTACATGTCCTGAGCCTGTGGAAGAGGAGGGCATGGAGATTGTGTGAGAGCTATACATCCCCTGGGTGGGGGTAGCCTGTTTACAATGTAAGGGAAGAAAAGAGGCTGCTTGCAGCCATTCCTTCCTTTTGCTGGGGTTATTTTTGCTGTACTCCACTGCCATGAAGTTAGCCCTCTGCCGTGGGCCGCTCTGCCTCTGAACCAGCCAAGTATGGACTGAAACCTCCACAAACTGTAAGCTAAATAAACCTTTCCTTCCTTCATTTGGGGCATTGGGTATTTTTGTCTCAGTGATGAGAGAAAAATAACCAAGACACAGGCCTAAAAGGGAAGCTTATAGCTGTGATGCCCACCTCAGAAAAACAGAGCGAGTCCAAATAGATAACCTAATGATGCACCTCAAGATCCTAGAAAAGAAAGAATAATCCAAATCCAAATCTATGACAAGGAAAAACTTTATAAAGATCACAGCAAAAATTAATGAAATTAATGATTTCATTAAATCATTAATTTAAATTAATTTAAATAAATTAATGATTTAAAAATAATACAAGGAATCCATGAATTGAAGCGCTGTTTATTGAAAGAATAAACAATATAGATAAACCCTTACAACTCTTACTAAATAAAAGGGAAAGAGGACACAAAGTAATACAACTAGAAATTTTTTGTAGGGCTAGGGTTGTTTTTTTTTTTTTTTTCTTTTTGGTGGTACCAAGAATTGAACTGAAGACCTTGTGCTTGCCAGGCAAGTGTTTATTCCACTGAGCTATATCCCCAGCCCTAACTAGAAATTTTTTTAAAAGCTGAAATCACAATGCATACTACCAAAATCCAGAAGATTATTAGTAACTACTTTGCAAACCTATACTCCAATAAACTAGAGAACTCAGAAGAAACTATATGAATTATGAAAAATGAACCCAGAAAATTTTGAAACTCTGAATAATCCAGTAACAAGCAATGAAATTGAAGCAGAAAAATAAAACCTACCAACAGAAAAAAAGGACTCGATGGATTCACCAATGGATTCCACAAGACCTATAGTGAAGACCTAGTGGCAATGCTCCTCAAATTCTATGGCAGCATTGGAAGGAAAGGAGTACTCTCAACATCATTTCTGTATATGTGCTGCCAAAGCAAGGACTCAACATCATTTGTGGAAGCTAGCACTACCCTGAGTTCAAAACTAGAAAAGGAGCTAACCAAAAAGAGAATTACAGACCAATCTCTTTAATGAACATAAATTTTTTTAAAAATTCCTCAACAAGACACTGCAAACAGTATGTAACAAATAACTGGGTGTGGTGGCACATAACTGCAACCCCAGCACTCAGGAAAATGAGGCAGAAGGGTTGCCATAAGTTCAAGGCCAACCTAGGCTATATAGTGAGTTTAAAGCCAGCCTGTACTACAAAGTGAGACCTTGTCTCAAAAACAAAACAAAACAAAACAAACAGCAGAATGCAACAAATGATTCAAAAGACATACATAATGATCAAGTAGACTTCATCCCAGGGGTACAAGGATGGTTCAATATATTCAAATCAATAGTGTAATACAGTGTAATCACATTACCAGAAGCAAGGACAAAAATCACATGATCATCTCAACAGATCCAAGAAGAAAAACCTTTGACAAAATTCAACATCCAGTCATGATAAAAGCGCTAAAGAAAATACATATAGAAGCACCTTGTCTCAATCTGATAAAAGCCAATTATGCAGCTGACACCACATTAAATGGGAAAAACTGAAAGCCTTTCCTCTAAAACCAGGGAAAAAATGAGGATGTGCATTGTCACCACTCCTGTTTGATACACTACTCAAAAAATTAGCTAGAGTGACCCTCTAAGGAAAAGAAATGGACGTGCGCAGGAGGGGAAGAAGTCAAATGATATTTTTTTTGCAGAAAACATGACTCTACACAGAAGATCCCCCAAAAATTATCAAAAGCCTCCTAGATTTTTTTTGTTTTGAAGTATGGCCTGTTTTATTTATTTATTTATTCTTATTTTAAAGATAAAAGAATATAAACCCAAATAACACAAAAACAATAAGGAAATACGAAATTATAGAGAAGATAGTAGGGAATTGACAATGGATGCTATATTACATAATGTTATCTTCACATTTGTTACTCAGTTGTAAACCAGAATAACATAAAAAACAATAGAGGAAATACAGCATTATAGAGAAGATACTGAGGAATTAACAATGGATGCTGTATTACATAATGATATCTGCTCAGTTATACAAATAATGGCTTGTTTGATTAATCAAACAGTTTTCTCCACCCTCATCTCCATTTTTCTCCCACTCAATCAGTCATCTTCCCTCTGATAATAACTGTACTTTTTGGTTTATTTACTCCCTTGAGCTCTTACATTGGGAAAGCACATGGCTGCTTGAAATTATACTGTAACAAACATGGGTGCACTAAAATTACCATGGCACTAGGTGGAAAAACATCCATCCTCAAAGACGGTACATATGCAGGGAACCAGATACACGATGGTCAGCACCACATTGATAAGCCTTTGAGGCCCTTCGGGGTCTGGTTGAGTCCACGGGGGGACCTGTCAGGCTCCACCCCAGCGAGCGGCTCCCAGGGGCCCAGTCTAGTCCACAAGGTCGTCCCTGTGGTCCACCAGGCTCCGCCCCAATGAGGCGCTCCTGGGGTCTCAGTTGAGTCTGTGGGGTCACCCCCACAAACCGCCAGGCTCCACCCCAGCGAGGTGCTCCCATGGGCCTGGTCAAGTCCATGGGGTCACTTCTGTGGACCACCAGACTCTGCCCCGACGAAGCGCTCCCAAGGCCTGGTCAAGTCCACAGGGTCACCCCTGTGGACCGCTGTGCTCTGCCCCAACGAGGCGCTCCTGGAGGCCCAGTCCAGGTCCTCAGGATTTTCATGTAGCAGGCAGAGAGCCCTTATCCCCCTCAGGTTGTTGAGCTCCCTTGTCAATGGCCCTGGGGTCCCCTCATAGGCCACCAGTGTGTCCCTGCAGGCCGCCTATGACTCTTTGGAGGCTGTCTCCACCCAGCTAGAGGACCAGGTCTGCACCCTACTTCCAGGTCTTTGCCTCTTCCCACCTCTTGATCACCAGTACTGCTGCGCCCTGCCCCTTACACAGCTGAGCACTGGGTGCACTTACGATGCTGGTCACAAGTGACGTGAGGTAGTGCAGGGTGTGTACTAAGTTTAGTTATTAGTTCTAGGAGATAACTGGGGGAGCTTCTCGGGTCTTCTGTGTATAGGATGTTGTCATCTCTTGGACTCCAGGACTGCTGCTTTTTATATAATTTGTTGCTATGGGTTCCTACAAGGTTCATATATGCAAGTGGTATGAAGGCCCCTTGATGCTCCTGTTCGTAGTTTAGAGTGGGCCCTGAAGCCCGTGGACTCATCCTGTTGCTGTTGGGAACGCATGTTGGACATGGGGGAGTGCCAAGACTCCAGGAGCTCAGAGAGGGAGCTCAGGGTGGGAGCTGAAGCCCGGTAACTCAGCTAGTGCCTCCTGCTTGGTGTTGGAGTGAGAAGGGTGCGGGGCCACCTGTCCCACCTCCATCTGCACCTCACTTGTGCTGATGTGCTCTAGATCCCGTTTGTTCATTTGTTGGATCCCTGGGAATTGCTATGGCCCAGGGGTCATTGCCACTGCTCTCTGCTGCTCTCTGCTGGAAGTTGCTCTCACAGGGGAGAGGATGCAGGCCACAGCCTTGGGGGAGGCGCTGAACTGGGTGTGGCAAGCTATGCACTGGCCGCTGTCTCCACCCTGCCTCAAGGCGCCAACCAGAGCAGATTGCTGCAGGGTGGGCACACCGCCCCAGTTGTTCCTAGCTGGGTTTGTCAGCACCTCCCAACTGCTGCTGCTTCCTTTCCAGGCTGCACTCTTTTCACTTGTTTTTGCCCAGCTCTCGGGATTTCACTATTCTCAGGCTGAGATGGGAGGCTTCCATGGCCACAGGCTTCTGAAGCTGAAACTGTGAGTGTAGGAATGAGGCAGCGGGTGAGGGTGTGCATGGAGTGATGACTCCCTCCCTCTCCTCCTCCCCCTCTTCTGGCTGTGCCACAGCAGTTGGCCAAGCTGTCCCCCGGGGGGGGATCCTGTCTGCTCCATCTGATGGCCTCAATTCTCATTTCAAACTCTTCCTGGTACCAGGGGACCCCTTCCCTTGCTCTTGCCTTTCTCGTGTTGCTATACTCCAGTGTCTGGATGGCATACCTCTGGGAGGATCCCCCTCTGCTGCCTACCTGGTCACCATCCTCTCACGAGATGCTCCAAGAGCAATTAAAATAGAAATGCCCAAAGATCTCCTACAGGCAGCCATGGCTAGGACCATCACTGGAGAACCAAGACACCCACAACGTCCTCCCTCCACAGTTCTGGGCTTCATGAGGTCCCAGCTGGGCACTGCTCCCCAGCAAGCCTTGGACCTCTAGCGCACCACTGAACCAGCCATGCTTGCTGATCTGTGGCCACCATGCCCCTCCCCCCTGGGGCTGTGTGGCGGCGGGACTGCAGGATCTGTGGTAGGGCCAAGGTGGCCACAGTGCTCACCACCTGAGACTGGCACGATTGTGTAGGGCTCCAGCTCCCGGTGGCAGCCTCAAGCACAGCATGGACTTGAGTCCAAAATGGGAGGTGCTGCAGAGCCACTGGGTGGAAAGATGCACCAAGGGATCGATTGGAGAGCAAGGAGAGGGTATCCCTGGTAGGTGAGGTGCACGGAGCTGGGCGGGACCAGACTGGGGCAAGACCCAGCACGTGGCTGGCATGGCTGGTGGGGGAGGCTGCAATCGCACTATCGCTGCACACTCTGCCCCTTGGGATCAGTGCCCTGAGCCTGTGTCTTTCTGGCTGCGCTCTCTGTGCTCTGGTCTTGGCCCGGCTCTTAGAATCTCACTCACCTCTGGCAGAGTCGGAAGGCGCTCACGAGCACCAGCTTCCAAAGCAGAAGCTGCGAGTGCAGGAATGAGGGAGCGGCCGAGGGTGTGTATGGAGTGGTGACTCCCTCTTTCTCCTCCTCCTCCTGCTCTAACTGCGCCATGGGGGTCGTCCAAGCTTTGCCTCTGGGAGACATCCTGTTTGCTCTGAGGGCTTTAATTCTCATTTCAAATCCTTCCTGGCACCAGGGGACCCAATTCTCTCCTTCTTTTCTTTCTCATGTTGCTATATTCCAGTGTCTGGGTGGCAATCCTCTGGGAGAATCTTTCTTTGCTGCTTACCCAGTTGCCATCTTCTGGCCTGTTTTACTAACTTTACTTTTTATTTAGAAGAGAGATCAGCTATGGTGTCATTTATGCTGAGTATAGTTAGTCAAGGCCTTGATACGTATCATATAACACTCTCTTTAGACAAGATCTGGTGGTTTTCAGTAACAGGAATCTAGCATATTTGTTGTTTGCTTTTATCTGTATGTTTACTTAGAGTTTTGTAGTCTCTAGGCAAGAATAAACCAATTTCTTGGAGAAATTAGTATTATGGCACTGCTTTATACATCTTGTATACTTTTCTGTTGGATGGTTAAGACCAGGCAAAAGTGAGACCTATATTAATTAAAATTAACTTCTTGCTACCTATCAAGGTCAGTTAAATCTCTTCACAATTTATCTTGGAACCAAGTACAGTGCTTCTCAGTTCTACTGTCAGTGTCACCTGTCTGGATGAGTCACAGCCATTGCTTGACCAAGTTGCTTTCTCTGAAAGCTTGGGAGAGTTTTTCTCCTGATGACTCTCCTTAGGCACACTATACACCATAGAATCATTTTCCTCTGTGTTTCCATGATCTCCTTGATCAGAAGATCAGGGACTTAACTGAGTTATATGATGTTGCAGCAGAGGTTCTCTTATGTCCTGAGTCTTTATTGACCTCAGAGGCCAAGGACCAAATATTGGATGTCCTCTTAGCCCATCTAGCTTTCTAAATTTGGTCTCTAAACCTCAGTTGTGGAACATCTAGAAGAGAAGATTAATGACATTATATTGTACTGGGAGCAGTGAACTTAATTATCAAAATTTTGTCTGAGTATTAGGCACCTTGAAATATAAAGTACAGCCAGAGAACTATTACTTCTTACCAATCATAGATGTTCTAGTAGTTGACTCCTGTGGAATGTTAACAGGCAATAGTTATATAGCTTTACAAAGAAAACTGGAAGTCAAAAATCATACATAGTATTGTAATATAACAGGCATGATGACATTTCTGTGCACAGTAGAATAGCCCTTTTAGTCATCATCCTCACCTAATACATAAGGAGCTTTTACCCAATTTGTCAATTTTTACCCAATTTAATAAGTAAATTCAGCAACAAAGCACAAAATCAACACACAAAAATCAGTAGTGTCCCTATACACCAATAATGAACCCACCAAGAAGAATATTAGGAAAACAATACCATTCACTATAGCTTTAAGAAAACCTAAATACTTAAGAATTAACCTAACCAAGGAAGTCAGTGACTCTACTATGAGAACAACACTCCTCTGAAAAAGGACATTGAAGATAGTATTAGATAAATGTAAAGAAGGCTGAAGGCATAGCTCAGTGGCACAGTACCTGCTTGACAAGTACAAGGTCATGAGTTTGATTCCCGGGACCTGAATAAATAAATAAATAAATCCATGAAAAGATATCCTCATTCCTGGATAGGCAGGACCAATATAGTCAAAATGGCCATATGGGGGGCTGGGGATATAGCTCAGTGGAATAAGCGCCTGCCTAGCAAGCGCAGGGTCATGAGTTCGATCCCCAGTACCGCAAAAAAAAAAAAAAAATGGCCATATTTCCAAAACTTATATAGATTTAACACAATCCCAATTAAAAACCCAAAGCATTCCTCACAGAACTGGGAGAAAACAACCCTGAAATTCAGTAGAATCCGAAGAGACTCAGAATGGAAAATGCTATCCTGGGTAACAAGAGCAAAGCAGGAAGCATTAAAAGTCTAGATGTGAAGTTGTATTACAAAGCACACTGATGAAAACGTATGGTGCTGGCCTGGAGACAGACATGTAGATCAGCAGACTAGAACAGAGGAAGCAGAAACAACTCATGGCACAATAAGCCATTTAATCTTTGACAAAGGGGCAAGACGTACACTAGAGGAAAGACTGCCTCTTTAACGAACTGTAAGGAACGGCATGAATCACAGAACAGCCGAGACCACTGAGCTTCTGTAAAGCCAACGTGGCACAAAATTTACTGTGCCTGGGTACAGGCTAACAGGGTGAAAAGACCATCTCTGGGGTTAAAAGAAAGACGAAACCTTTTTTATAGGGCTTGGGCAAGGGAGTCAAGTGGGCAGTCAAGGTATCTGGTAAGAAGGTCAGGGACCTCAAGTGAGGAGATCCAGGCAAACATCTGTGGTCAAAGTTCTGCAGTGTCTCAGCGGTCGAAGTCCTCAGGGCATGTGGTATAAATGTATAGACGTTTTGAGATGCTGTTATGGTTGATACACTGTGTCAACTTGGGTCTAGAGGTTTGGCTGAGTGAGTCAGCGGGAAGCCAGGGTGCTTACTTTGTGTACCTCCTGAGCCTGTGGAAGAGGTTGTGGAGATTATGCCAGTGCTATACCCCCCCTGGGTGGGGTTAAGCTGTTTACAATGTAGGGGAAGGAAAGGCTACTTTACTATTATTCCTCCCTTTTGCTGTGGTTGCTTTTGCTGTGCTCTGCAGCCGTGAACGTCTGCCCTCTGCCACGTGCCACTGTGCCTCTGAGCCAGCAAAATATGGACTGAAACCTCCACAAACTGTAAGCTAAATAAACCTTTCCTTCCTTCATTTTGGGTGTTGGGTATTTTGTCACAGCAGTGAAAGAAAAGTAACCAAGACAGATGTTCTGGTGCTTGGGAAATTTTGTGTTTTCTTATCTCTTTTTGATAACACCCTTTCCAGTGTTCGCTGAGGGCAGAAATACTGGTGGGTTTTCTCTGAAAACAGTGCTGCTGACAAACAAGCTGGGCTCTGGGGAGTCAGTCAGGCCCCAGTCAGGCCCCAGTCAGGCCCCAGTCAGGCCTGGTGTTAGGAAACGTGGCTATCCACATACAGATGACTCTAACCTATACGTTTCGCCATGTACTAAACTGAAAGCAGAACAGATCAAAGACTTAAACATTAAAATCGAAATACTTAGTTTTTGGATGATAAATTATGTAAAACTTCTGAAGACGAAGATGTAGGCAATAGCTTTCTGAACAGAACCCCAGTGGCCCAAGAAATAGTACCAAGAATCAGCAAATATAATTATATCAAATGAAACAGCTTCTACATACCAAAGAAAACAACCAACAAAGTGAAGAAACAACCTACAAAATGGAACAAATTTTTGTCTGTTATTTCTTAGACAGAGGACTGACATCTAGAATATATAAATAACTTTAAAAATTAGATTCCCAATAGAAAGAAGTTAATTAAATTAAAATGGACAACTGAAATGAAGACACTTCTCAGAAAGAGAAGTACGAAAGGGCAATATATACATGAAAAAATGTTCAGCATCTTTGGCCATTAGAAAAATGCAAATTTAAACGACTTTGAGATTCCATGTTACTCCTGAAAGAATGGCTGTTTTCAAGAAATCAAGTAATAACAAATGCTGATGAGGCTGTGAGGCAGAAGGAGCCTTTTCTACTGCTTGTGTAAACTAGTGCAGCTGCTGTGGATATCACCGTGGAGATTCCTCACAAAATTAAAACTAGAAATTCCACTGGACCCAACTATTCCTCTTCTAGATGTCTTCCCAAATGAGTTAAAGACATCTTATTACATGATATATTCATAACCAAGTTTTTAGCAGCACACTTCACAATAGCTGTATCTTGGAGAAGGCCTATATATCCATCAACAGATGAATGAATAAAGAAAATATGGTGTTTACATACAATAAAATGCTAGTCTCCTATAAAGAAAGATAAATTTGAATCATTTGCAGGAAAATGGATGCACTTTTAGAGCATAGTAATAAGTGATATATCAAGCACACAGCCTTAAATATCACATGGATTGTCTTACATGAAAAACTCAGAATATACATAAAGAACAAAATAAAAGATAATAGGAAGAATGGAAATAGATCTTTTTCAAAGGGGAAAGAGATGAAGAGTTGGAGGGAGGAGAGGGAAAGGAAGGAGAGGAAATTAAAAAGAAATTAAGGTGTGTTATGCACCTGGACCAACTGTCCATGAGGAATGTAATCATTATGTACTGCAAACATGTGCTAATAAGAAATAAAAATTGAAAAACATTGTACTGAAAACCTGATCTTACAGACGAATCTTTAGTTCACAAAGTCCACAAATTGTTTGCTGAACTAGAAGAGTCTGAGAGCATCTGCTGCTCATTATGGGTCAGAAGTGAATGGTAACAGACACTGTCAATGCTTATCCTAAAAGTCATCCTAGCCACTCAAAGGAATGGTGACTGTGTTGAAGCCAGGAGATAGGGCATTCCGGGCAGATAGACCACAGGTCCTGAATGGTTAAGTAAACTATAGGCTAAGTCACTTAGCCTGCCCAACAGACTATTAGGGCTTAGTGCAATACAAGAGACGAAAGAACAGGCCCTTAACCAGACGGGAGACCTTGGAGGGGGTAAAATGCATATAAAGCAGCTCGCTTTCCAGGTACCAAAGGCCTACCTGCCACCCAGAGCACTCCTGCTTTCTATTGTTATAGACAGCTAGGCCAGGCAGAGTATTACAGGCTGTCAGATAGGGCTAGGCTCTTGAGAGAGCCAGGACAAAGGCAAAACACATCTCCACTATCTTGCATGCTTCCTCAAAGGACAAGCCCCAGGCCTACTGAAGCCTAGTAGACATCAGTCACCCCAGCGGGTGACCAAGACCCCAAACCCATCATTTCCGAGGAAGAACATCTCCTGTGTCCTTTCCATGCACCCTTGTTACTGACCTGTTTCCCCACTGGGTCGCTATTACCTAAGTGTCTGATATCACTACTGCAACACGGTCACGTGTGTATAAAATCCTCTACAGTGCCCACCTCACAGAACACTCCTCTCTGACTAGTGGAGAGCTTCTCCTTTATTCTTTTTATTCTCTTTTTTTTTAAATTTTATTTTAAAGACAAAAGAATGGAGACATATCAACCAGAAAAGCCATAAACAATACAGAAAATACAAAGTTATACAGAATATAGTAGGGAATTAGAACTGGATGTTGCATTACATAGTTATCTTCACATTAGTTAACACAAAAACATTAAAGGAAATACCAAATTATAGATAAGATAGTAGGGAATTTGCACTGGATGCTGTATAATATAAAGTTATCTTCACTTCTGCTAATAAAAAACGACTGAGGAAATACAGAATTATAGAGAAGATAGAAGGGAATTAGCTCTGGATGCTGCCCTACATAATGTTACCTTCATCTTTGTTACTCAGTTACACAGATGATGGCCCTTTTGATCAGTTCGTTTTTTCTCCTCCCTCATCTCCGTTGCCCTACCACTCAATCAGTTATCTTCCCTGTGATAATAACTGTACTCCTGGGTTTATCTATATCCTTGGACTCTCACCTTGGGAAGAGATATAGCTGCCTCAGACTAT
>PVLD010024837.1:0-24752 GCA_004027595.1 Dinomys branickii
GGGGGGAGAGACGGCGGGAGGGAGGGAGCAGGGCAGAGAGGAGCAGAGGGGAAGAGAAAGGGCAAGAGAGACAACAGGAGCGGAGGGGTGAGGAGGAGCAGAGGCGACCAGCCAAGCACGAAGCCATAGCAAAGCAGGAGCGTGCGGCAAAGTGAGAGACAGACAGCACTGCAGCGACAGAATTATGGGCATAAAAATTCAGAGACATAAAAATTCAGAACGATGAAAAGGGGACGGGACCCAGCCACGGGGCTGGCTGCTGAACCAAGCAGAGCTGCGTCCTGCCGGCAGAAAGGAACCGAAGGCCCCAGAGCCCCAAGTTCACTCACTGCCCAGACCCTCCTCTCCCACACGGACTCCGTCCCACACTGCCGTCCTCTCTGGGAGAAGTTGGGGCAGGCGCCAGCTGATGCTGTCCTGGGGTCCGACCCTGCTCCTTACCAGGGTCCACTCGTCCCCCCAAGTCCCTGAGGCAGGAGCTGGGGCGTATTTCAGGGCACAAGGCAGCCCCCTATGACTCAGCCCCTCCTGGGAACTGTGAGGGGGACAAGCTGGACACTGAGGGTCACAAGGCAATGACCAGGGCTTGGCAGCAGGACTTCCACCCACACAGAACAACTCTGACCCACCACCAAGGAGCATCTCTCCCCCAGCACAAAGAGTCACACACACAGAAAGTCACAAGAGCCTTTTTAAAACAGCAGCTTTAATGCCCCCCGCAGATTCAGCACCATAGTATCACAGGCTTGGGTCAAGGGACCGTCATAACTAGTCACATCTGCTCGCTGCCCACAGCCGCCCCACCGTGAGTCATCTGCCACAATGGGGGTCTGTGTGTCCTAGGCCCACAGGACCCAGCCACTGACATAAGGGACATGTACACCACGCTCACATGCACACCGGCTTCTTAGCACCAAGGGGAGGGGCCCCAGGGTCCTGCTGAGACCCCAGCCCCTCGAGGGGACGCCGAACACCAGCCCAACACGGTGGCCTCAGCTCCTGGCAGCACCTGGGTGAGAAGGTCGGAAACTGCCTTTGGTTGTCTGTTTTTCAGGGTGCGGTTCTCGGATCTGGGGGTCTGTCCCAGGTCCTGCATCCCAGGACGCTTCTCAGCCCTGCCTTGCCCAAGGCCTGTGCAGCCAGGGTGGATCTGGGAGCCCAGGCCCCGCCGAGGTGGGCACAGGCCCTTACCTGTTCTTGAGCTATGGCCAGCTTGTGGTAAGCAGCGGCGCTCACAGGCCTCCCGGGTCCCGAAACGGTTGGCATTCCCACCACAGCCGCCATAGACAAAAGGGTGACAGGCCTCAGTGCCGCCAGGCACAGCCCGGTGGTACCAGCGCAGGGTGTAGGCAGTGCAGGAGCCCTCATCCAGGGGTAAGGAGCACGGGTCTGGGGCCAAGGGGGTCAGGTCATCAGGGTGGTGGCGGTCAGAGTGGGCCTGGGGGCATCGGTGAAAGGCCAGGGACTGGCTCTGCCTGGCCCTCCCGGAGCTCCTCTGGCCCCCCCCTCATCCTCACCCTCACCGTCCCAGGGAGGCTCGGGGTCCTGGTATTCCTCCACAGAGTACTCGGAGAACTCGTCGTCCTCAGGGGGCACTTGGTCTGCAGGCAGGATGGGTGTGCTGAGAGAGGGCGGCTGCTGGCCCTGGGACAGCTGCACCCAAGGTGTGTGTGCTCGGGCCCTGCACGTGGACTCGCGCACGGCACATGCCAGCGTGCGTGGGCTCCTGTGCGCACGCGCATGCCCCACCCGCACAGGGCCAGGGTCCCATGTCCTCACCCTCCTCTTCTGCGTGGGAGACCCGCAGCACAGGCACCAGCCGGTGGCTCTGGGGGCCAGCTGTGTCCGAGGCGTAACTAGGGAGGGGTCCTGGAGCACACGGCAGGTGATGAGCCCTGGTGAGTACTGGGGTGCTCAGGGACAGCCATCCGGCCACCCCCTGCTGAGAGGACTCCGCCGGGTATGGGAAACCACTCACGCGATCCGGATGCGATAAACTGGCCCTGGCAGGCTGCAGGGGGCAGAGAAGGGCAGAGGGCGACGGAGGGCGGGTGAGAGGCAGACAGACATGCGGAGCACAGGGCGGGCGGAGGGCACAGAAGCAGCGGTGGAGACCGTGGCAGAGACAGCAGGAAGGAGAGGAGAGGGAGGGAGGTGGAGAGCACAGAAGACCCAGGAGGAAGAACGGACAGGAGTGAGGGGCGGGGCCAGGCCGGCAGAGGGCAGGCGGCGGCAAGGTTGCAAGCAGGAGTGGGAAGAAGCACAGTTCACTTCTGATGTCCCTGAGGTCACCGTGCCCTCCCCGCCAGGCCCAGTGGCCCAGCTCTGCCGCTGGGACACTGCGCCACCTCGTCCGCCTGTGTGCCCCTCCCCAAAAGGCATCTGTCCACACGTCTGTCCTGCAGCACAGGTACCCAGTGCATCCACCCGCTCCATGATCCCCACCCCTAGGCTCTGGGGATCAGCAGACCCCTTTCCAGTGGCCGAGAAGGAGAGGACTCGGGGTCCTGAGGGAGCCAAGCCGGGCCCACTCACCACAATGCTGACTCATCTCTTGACGCACAAAGCCCCGAATGTCATCCTCCTAGAAACACAAGACCACAGTGACCAGGAAAACCCACAAACCGCAGGAGTGACAGGCAACAACTCGGGGCTCAAGCAGAGACCAGTTCAGCAGGGCCCAGGACACAGGCGTGAGGGTGCGAGAGGCAGGCCCAGTCCCCGGGCTTCACGCACTGTCATGGCAGGTTCTCCCTTCTCACCACGGGGGCCAGCAGGACCCGGACGCCCCTACGTGCAACAGACAGGACCAGGCTGTGACCTCAGGTCTCAGGGACACCAGAGTTACCCCAGTCTCTGTGCCCAAGTCCGGGGATTCCCCCTCACCTGTTCCCCTCTCTCACCCGGGGTCCCAGGAGGCCCAGGGGCCCCCACCACTCTCTCTCCAGGAGGCCCTCGCTCACCCTGTCAGACACAAGCACAAAGTAAGCAGGGTCAGTCAAGGGTGATCAGAAGATAAACACGTTGGGGGTCACAGCTTCAGAGGCTGGGAAAAGAGGGTGGCAGGATGGGCTGCAGGGGCGGGAATCAGAGCGGCAGGGAGGACAGGGAGGCCGGGGAGAGCGCTTGCTTCCACCCCCAGCACTGCAAAACTAAAAATGAGAAAGGAGTAGGGAAGCTGCAGGTCAGGAGTAAGAGCTGGACCCTTACCTTCTGGCCCTGAAGTCCTTCGGGGCCTTTAGCACCAGCACTGCCAGGGGGCCCCGGGGGGCCACTAGAGCCGTCATTGCCCCTAGGCCCTGGGAGGCCCCCAATTCCTGGGGGCCCCTGGAGATAGGACAGAGTCAGTGAGCACAGCCCACAGTTCATCACACATGAGCCCCCTCCCAAAGAACTTGCTCCCCTAACTCCCCACAGCCTCGACTGCAACTTACCCGCTCCCCTTTCGCACCCTGGTCCCCCTTGGGTCCTGGTGGCCCATCAAAGCCGCGGTCACCCTGGGGACAGAAGGAGCATGAGAGACGCCCTGCCCTGACCCCCCAACCCGCCCAGGAACACCCGGAGCCAATGTCCATCACCTTCTCTGATCCCCGCAACGCCAAGCCCACTGCCACCCCTGCCCTAGTGCACGTAACCCCAACTCTGCTTTCTGCCCTCTTAACCTCTCTGCTGCTGCCCTGCCCACTCTGAAATCTCAAGACCACCTCACATCATCCCCCGATAACTGGCTCCCCACAACATTCCTTGACTGCAAGCCTTCATGGCCTTCTGGGTTTGTGATTTCTATGTGTGTTGTTGTTGTTTTTTTTTGGGGGGGTGTTAGAATCTTGCTGTATAGTGCAGCCTGGCCTTGAACTCACTATGCAGCCCAGGGTGGCCTTGAACTCACAGCAATCCTCCTGCTTCAGCCTCCGGAATGCTGGGATTGCAGTCTCGCGCCACCATGCCCAGCCTTCATGACCTTATGGTGACCTCTCCTGTCCCCGTCCCCCCCCATCCGCTATGCTCCTGTTGAGAGACTGTACCTTGGGACCAATCAGGCCCTCTTTGCCAGGAGCCCCCGACTGGCCTGGCACACCAGGCTCCCCCTGGAGAAGAACAAAAGCATGAGGTGGCCCTAGCCCACCCACCCTATCCTGTCCCAGGGGTACCCACACTCACCGTCTCTCCTCTGCGTCCTGCCAGCCCAGGGCGGCCGGGGAGACCAGCTTCTCCCTGCGGGCATCGGGAGCAGGGGTGAGCCTTAGGTCCCAGCCCCGCGGTCCCCGCGGCCCCGCGGCCTCTGTACCTTGTCTCCCTTCTCTCCATCGAGGCCACAGGCTCCCTTCACGCCGTGTTCTCCCTGAGAGAAAAAGCGGGTAACAAAGCCACCTCCAGCACTTCCTCTGGGAGCCCCCCACGCTAGGGCCAACTCTCAGCTGCAGAGGCTCCACAAGCACAGCCCTTCCTGGCACCCCACCATTTGGCCCCATCCCGCACCCTTCTCAGCCAGAAACAAAACAGTAGAGCAGTTCTCCCTTCCCACCTTGATGCCCCGGGGACCCGTGAAGCCGACATCGCCTTTGTCTCCTCGGAAACCAGGGGTTCCATCTTTTCCTGGGAGTCCCTGGGGGGGTCAAGATGAGGGCAGGGGAGCAGTGAGGGAGCAGAGGGAATCGACCAGGTGACACAGGAGGGGCAAGGTTTGCCACAGGGACAGGGGCACCAGGGGCATGGTCGCTGTGGAGGTGGTCTCTGGGCAACAGGAGAACCCTGGGTCACTGACAGAGTCAGAGGCTTCATGAGTGGGAGCACCAGGAGGGTGGGTCCTGTGGGAGGAGGGGTCCCTGTCGGAGGGAAGAGGGCATCTTACCGGGTCCCCAGCCATCCCTGGAGCACCAGGCTCGCCCTGTGGGAACACAGACTGGGGTGAGCCCCTCAGTGTGACAGGCACCCAGCCTGGCCAAGTGCATGTAAAGCTGCTTGGTGACCCCAGGCCCCGGCCCACAAGTCCTATTCAAGCACCTGTATACCCAGAGCAAGGGAACCAGGCACCCTCCCGCACTCGGGGACAGCCAGGGCCAGGCAGGTATGAAGCATGGCTGGGCCTGGGGCAGGGCTCACCTTGGGTCCTACAAGTCCACGAACTCCCACTGGCCCGGCTGTGCCCTTCTCACCAGGCTCTCCCTTGGCACCCTGTGGGTGCAACCAGGAGATGCCGGAGTCGGGACCAAGCAAAGCGACGATGCCCAGCACCCGCGCGGCAGGGCAGGGCTCCTTAGGGCACTCCACTGCATCCCGAGGCTCCTCCTTCCACTGTGCCCATGCCGGATGGAGCTGGTGCTGGGATGCCCAGAGCGGCTCACCGCTCACCCTAGGGCCCTGCTAGAGGCTCCTCCCACCTACACTGGGCCCCGGACCCGGTCTGGGGCACGCCCAACAGCCAAGGCACCACAGTCTACGGAGCTCCCCTGCTGCCCTCACTGGAGGGCCTCGCTCGAGCCCCACACCCCCAGCCTACAGAAGCCCCTGCCCTCAGCCCCCCAGACAGCCCCTCCTGCCAGCCCTCCTGCCCACACAGACTCGCCGTGAGAACCCGCCCTCCGGCCCGTACCTTGTCACCAGGGTTCCCGCTGTCTCCCCGAGGTCCTTGGTCACCATCTAGGCCCCGAGGCCCTCGTTCACCCTGGAGCGGAAGTCAGAGTCAAGTGCTGGCGGACCCTCATCTTCCAGGAGGTGAGAGCCCTTCCCACACCATGGGGACCCAGTCTGCACATAAGCCAGACCCCTCACCGTGTCCCCCTTGGCTCCCCGCGGTCCTGGAGGGCCCTCAATCACAGCTGTGTCACCCTGAGGAGGTGAGGAGCAGTCAGAGGAGTCAGAAGCAACCCACCCCCCACCCCTGCCCCACCCCGTAGCCACACCCACCTTGTCACCCTTTAGCCCCGCGGCTCCAGGGTCTCCCTGTTGAGTGGAAGAGTGTTGAGTCCCGCCCAAGCTCCTGCCCCCCACCCCGCCCCGTGTGAAGCCCCGACCCCACTCCCACCTTTCCCCACACCCTTACCTTCTGCCCTTGGTCCCCCCGGCTGCCTGGGGGCCCCTGTGGGAGAGAAAATGACTGAGCTACGGGAACTTAGGGGCGGCAGTGAGCAGCAGCTCAAGGGGCAGGGAAGACAGGACAGAAAGGAGCGAGGGGCCGGGGCAGAAAGCAGTGTCCTGGAGCACAGGGGACACAGGCAGGGCCATCACTGGCACCTTCCCCAAAGGGACCTACCACGAGTCCTCGGGGTCCATCCTGGCCAGGGTGGCCATCTTCGCCCTGGGTGGTTACATTAGGTCCATTGTCTCAGAGGCTGGACATCTGAGGCAAGGCCTGTGATGAAGGAATCAGGGCCACGGCTCCCTGGCACGGGAGAAGCCATACGTACCCGGACACCGGGTTCCCCACGCTCTCCTCGGGGCCCAGGCGGCCCTGCTCCGGGGTGGCCCTGGAGATCAGCAGGACGTCAGGGATCAGTGATGGGAAGCAGAGGGGAAAGAATGTCATGGGGGGTCAGGGGAGGGTGGAGGGGGACAGGGCACGGGAGAAAGCTGGCAGCACTGCACCAACCTTGTCTCCTTTGAGTCCAGAGGCCCCAGGCGCTCCCTGTGGGTCAGAGAGAGGCGGGAATCCTGTGGTCCTTGAAGTGCGCAAGCACCCCCCCCCCAGCACGGTCTAGCAGCAGGGCCTTGTCCCGCCACACATCTTCCCACAGAGAGACTTGGAGCACGGCGGTGCTTCTACTCACCGGTGGCCCTGGCAGTCCAGGTGGCCCCAAGGGGCCTGGGGCACCTTCTCTCCCTGGGAGTCCTGCCAAACCCTATGGAAAGATGCATCAAGAGTGACTGGGAACCTTCCTCCTCCTCCCTCCCCCAAGATTAGGAGCCCCCAGGCTGAACCTAAGCCACTCCTCCTCACCCACTACCAGATTCAGACATCTTGAAGTCACCAAGTCCCACATGCCGTTTCTACCCCTTACCCGCTCTCCGCCGGGCCCTGGCTGGCCCGTCTCTCCTCGAGGGCCTGTCTGACCAGGGAACCCAACAATTCCAGGAGCCCCAGGGGAGCCGGGGGGGCCTGACTCTCCCTGAAACAGAGACAGCAACAGGAAAAGAGGTCACTGGGGGATCCCTTCCCATGGTGAGCCCCAGAACCCCTCTTCTCCCACCTCCAAGGGCCAGCCCACTGCTGCTCCAGGGCGGGTGGTGGGGTGTTGACTTACCTTTACCCCTGGAGGGCCAGTTGGCCCAGGGGGGCCTTGGACTCCAACTCCTGGGTCACCCTTTGAGGGAAAGAGGGGTTCTATGAGGTTCAGAGTCTCAGGACCATGTTCCCCAGCAGAAATCCTTCCAAATATACCTTGTGACCTTTCAGTCCAGGAGCCCCCTTGAGACCCTAAAAAGAAAAGTAAACAGCATCTGAAAAGATCGGAATACGAGCACTAAGCTTAGCCCTGGCCAGCAAATATTCCCAGGGGAGCTCAGATGTGTTCCTGGCAGCTCAGACACGACACAGATCTGTGCAGCCAGGCATGAGTATGGCCGTGGGTGCCTGGACCTCATGCAGGAGCACAGATGTGGAACTCAAAGGGGAACCACCATGTCTGTTCCCAGAGAGCTCTGATGTGACCACATATGTTTTCAGATAGACAGAAGCGGGAGCCAGGGAAAGTATACACACACGACCAAGGAGGGGCCTGGGGAGCAGACAGGAACACACAGTGTGGGCTCAGATGCAGGGGAGAACAGGAAGTTAGGCACACAGAAGCCACGCTGGGGATCCCAGCCCTTGGGGTGTGCAAGTCAAGAGTGTGGGACCCCCATGCCGTCCAAAGCGCCCTGAGAATGAGCTCTCCCTCCACAGCCACACTCCGCGGCCAAGTGTAGGCCCCCCAGACCCCAGACTCACATCCTCCCCAGGGTCTCCAGGCTCTCCTGCACGGCCAGCTTCACCCTGCCAGAAAGGGTGATGAGGGGCTCTGGCCTTTCCCCTCCCTGCCCAGCACTCAGGCCAGGGGACCGGCCCACTCACCTTCTCGCCCCGCGGCCCTGGCAGTCCTCGGTCACCTTTGGGCCCCTGTAACCAGAAGGGTCAGGAGACAACACAGGCATCACACAGACAGATGCGGCTCAAGAGCGGGGCAGGGGCCAGGGGTCAATGTGGGATGTATTAAGGGTGATGAGGCTCATGAGAGCTGGTGAACTGTGAGCCAAAGTCCCCGCTATTGGAGGTGTCACACTCACCGGCTCCCGCGCCAGGTCTCCAGCAAGGTCTCCCGGGGCTCCCTGGCGGTGGAGAGGGGTCCTGGGATTCTCGGCCCCACCCTCAGGCCTTCCCCAGGCACGCACCTGCTTACCTTCTCTCCCTTTGCTCCAGGAGGCCCAACCATCACCTGTGGGGAGCACACCAAGTGAGGGCCTGCCCCCTGGACGTGACCACCCGGGGATTTGGAAACTGAGACGTGGGGTGAAGCAGTGGGGCTGGTGTGGGCAGAGGTCAGCATCAAAGTCACCTGTCCAGGGGGGCCCGTGGGTCCAGCCTCTCCTTTGGGTCCGACAGGGCCAGGCAGACCTGGCGGCCCCTGCAGCAGAGCAGTATGAGAAACTCAGAGCCTCTGCCCCGCCCTGGCCCAGGCGCCCCACTCCTCGTATCCAAGCGTACACTGGCGCCAGCTCCCCACAGGCCCGCCGGCCTCCCCCAGACACATACGGGCACACCAGGGCCTCCTGGGTCTCCATCCTTCCCACTGGCACCATCGCGACCTGGGGCTCCTGGCTTCCCAGTCTCCCCCTGAGAGGGAAGAGCTCAGCCAGGACTTGCGAGCTGACCCCTGACCCCTGACCGGGAGCCCAGCCCCTGACCTCAGGACTCACCACTTGTCCAGGCAAACCCGGTGCCCCCTGCGGACCCTGAGGGGGAATGGAGATGCGTGACACAGGGAAAGGCGCACAGCACAGGGAGAACGCGGGGCCCTGGGGTAGTCACGGTGCCCCTGCAGCAGCCACAGTGACTCACCACAAGGCCTGAAGGGCCAGGGGGGCCAGGAAGTCCCACGGGTCCCACAGGTCCAGGTAGGCCCTGGAGGAAGAACACATTCAGGACAGTGCCCACCCTACCATCTCCCTGTGACCCTCCACCGTGAACAGGGCCACTCACCCGTCCTGGGGGTCCTGTCTCTCCAGGCTCCCCCTGCAAAGGACCCGGAAACCTCAGGAACCGAGCCCACATAGAGGGGCTCCTGGTGGTTGGCCCCGCTGCAGGAGTGACCTCCCAGGAGGCCGGCAGACATTGCTCTGGGTGTAAACGGGGCTCACCTGCTCCTCTATCCACACACGCCACAGAACCAACTCACCTTCAGGCCAGAAGTTCCCTGGGGCCCCGCAGGGCCAGTGAGACCCTAGAGAGTGTTGAGGTGAGCACAGGGGTCAGCATAGTCTGCTAGGCTCAGGGGCTCCCAGAAACAGGGCCCAGCTCGTCAGCAGTGCCCAGTGCCGGCCCCGCCCCCCACCGTGCCCCCCCAGGCAGTGTTCCACTGTCACTTACTGGGGCACCAGGTGGTCCAGGGTCTCCGTGGCCACCCTGTTGGGGAGAGTCTGATGAAGGAGGCCAGACCCACCCTACCAGGAAGCAGGGCAGTCCTGCCCACAGGGCTGGGGCCCAGGGTGAGAGCCACAGTGAGGGTCCCCAGGTACTCACCACCGGGCCTGGGGCTCCCCTGGGACCCTGCAAACCCTGCACAGGGAAGGATCCGATGAGCCTCAATCGGGGCCTTGTCCAGGCTGTTCTCGCCTTCTGGAGCCCACATGCACACCCCCAGCCCCTAGTCCCGATGACCATGTGCCGTGGGCTGCCCCTCAAGATGAACGCACGCGAGCCCACGCACACGGACACCACAGCCAGCCAGCCTCTCACAGCCATCAAGAGCCCACACCCACAGCTGTGCGTAAAGGCACCGTGGCTCCCCTCCCCCAGGAATACACACGTGTGCACATGTACACACACACATACACATACACACCTCCAACCACCACTCACCGGCTTCCCTTCAGGCCCAGCCACACCACGCTCGCCCAGCAGACCCTGGAAAGAACAAGTCCAAGGTGGTGCTGCCCTTATGGCCCAGTGCTGACTTCTTCCCCACACACCAACCCCCCAGACAGCTGGACGCAGGACCCAGGCAGTCCAGGGCAGTGCCAATCCAGCCTCACACACAGGAAAGCGTGTGAGAGCCACACCCACATGCAGGAGGCCCTTGGGACAAGGACTCACCGGACTGCCATCAAGACCCCGCTGTCCAGGCTCTCCCCTGTCCCCTTTGACGCCTGGCGCACCCTGCAAGCAGTCATCCTGAGTTTCCCACCCGCCCTGCGCCCAGGGACACACATACACCCACCCCGGCGTGCCACACAGGAGGGGGTCGTGGTGGGGTAGGAGGCTCACCCTGTCTCCTTTCAGGCCTGGGTCCCCATCTCTGCCTGGCTCGCCCTGCAAGGGCAAGGCATCCAGTCAGGCCCGGGTCTCATGGTGGGGGAGCCCCTAGGCTGATCCGCACTGACCTTCACTCCCTTGAGCCCAGGAAGTCCTTGTTCTCTAAGTCCAAGACCTGGCTCTTCGATGGCCGCCTACAAGCACAAGGCCCGGGGAGAGGTGAGTCCGTTACACTAGCTCACAGGGTTGCAGAAGGCTGTGGGGTCATCAGTCTCTGCTGTTACAGGCTCCTGCAGGGCTTGGGTGATCACCTTGGGGCCAGGAGGTCCCGGGGGCCCGGGGAGGCCCGGAAGGCCGTCTCTGCCCTGCAGAAAAGAAGGTGAGGGTGTGGCTGCAGCAGCACAGCCTCCAGGCAGCCCCTCCATGTGCAGCCCACTCCTCTCACCTGCTCTCCTCGTTCTCCCTTCTCACCCCGCTCTCCCTGAAAATCAAACAGCAGGCAGCCTGGTTCACAGGGCGCTCCCGGCTCCCCAAGCCTGGCATCCCTGGCCCGCCTAGCCAGCCCCAGGCTCACCCTCTCTCCTGGCCTCCCTGCCTCTCCCACAGCCCCAGTCTGGCCTGGGAGTCCAGGAATGCCAGGCTTTCCAGGCTCGCCGGCAAGGCCAGGAGGCCCAGAGGGACCCCTCTCTGCAAGGGCCAGACCAGGCGGCCCCTGGGGCCCGGGGTCTCCACGATCTCCCTTCAGCCCACGTTCTCCAGGAAAGCCGATGGGACCCTGCGGGAGCAGAAGTGTGAATGCTGGTAGTTGTGTGCCTGTGCCCTCCACAGGCCATACCCACGTCACAGCCACGTCTCACCTCTTTGCCTGGGGGACCTTGCTCGCCCGGGTCCCCCTTAGAGCCGCGACGCCGGTCTGGCACAGGCAGCAGAGTTCCAGAGCTCTCATCCCAGGTCTCCACGATCTCCCGCAGGACAGAAGTCTGAGGCATAGCGAGGAGTCAGAGGGCAGAGGCTGTGACTGCCACCCCCGCCTCCTGAGCCCATGCCACTATTTGCCCCTACAGTTCCCCTCCCTGCTCCCATCCAGCCCTAAAGGACCTACTTTGATGCCAGCAGTTTCCAGCACCTGGGCCACATTCTGGGGACA
Organism: Dinomys branickii; assembly: GCA_004027595.1. Taxonomy (NCBI): domain Eukaryota; kingdom Metazoa; phylum Chordata; class Mammalia; order Rodentia; family Dinomyidae; genus Dinomys; species Dinomys branickii. The sequence goes on from PVLD010024837.1 coordinate 11,595, forward strand.
AAAGGCTAGTCAGGGGGTACCCATGGAAGAGAAGCCCCTGCCTCCGCCCACCTAACCCCAGAAAGAGGCCTCTGTGTCTTCTTGCCCACCCCCGTTAGCCCTCAGTAGCTGAGGCCTGGTTGGAGGCCATCGGGATTCCCTCCCTGGCATGTCCCATGGTCCCATCCCCCTTGAGTGTGGGCTACAGGAACCCCACTGTGGCAGGGGACTCAGCACAGCGGTCCTGAGAAGCCTGTGGGAAAACGAGGTGCGAGGGGTGCACATGAATACAAGGGCCAGGTCCTGAGGTCAGCTCACCGCCACACTTCCAGGTTCTCCTCTAGGACCACGTTCTCCAGGGAGGCCCTGGGGAGATCAAGACAGGCTGCTAGGACCCAGCTTGATGCATGCATAGGCATGTGTGGGTGCTATGGCTACCTAGGCAGGTAAAAAAGATGGGGACCTCACCTGCTGCCCTTTAGAACCAGTCTCCCCGCGCTCACCCTGAGAACAAAGAATGATTAGGTGGAGAAAACGTCTCCCAACCCTGGCCAGCCCCGGGCTACAGCCCCTACCCAGCACACACACTGACCTTGGGGCCCACGCTTCCTGGGACACCAGGAAAACCCTGAGATATGATGGAACACAAAGGGGTCACACAGGATCATGGAATCCCAGGAGGGGACCCAGGAAACATCACCACCGAATCCCAGAACTGCCCTAGACACTCACCTGGCCGGGAGGGCCAACCTGCCCTGGAAGACCTGGAGGGCCCTGGAGTCCAGGGCTCCCGGGAGCCCCACGCTCACCCTTGGGGCCGTCGTGACCCTGTGGAGGATGCAGCCGGTATTAGGACCTGGACACCCCAGAAAAGACTGCCACCATGTCTCCGAGGTCGGGGTCAGGGGTCAGAGGGTAAGGAAGATCCAGCACTCACTTCTCTCCCTGAGTCTCCCTTCTCCCCCTAAGGAAGAGAGAAGTTTTTCAGACATGGCACAAACCAAGGGTACAGCGGGCTCGGGGGAGGGGCGTTACCTTTCTCCCAGCTTCTCCAGGGTCACCAGGTTGTCCCTGGGGGTGGAAGACTCGTATTAGCCCACATTAGTGCCTGGCTTCAGTAAACTGTCAGCAGCTCACAGCAGATCTGTGACCGTGACGGAGTGCCTGGGCCTGACTCCGTGGCTCTGCCTGTCGTAGGGGTGGTATGTGCCCAATTGGAGGAGCTGCTACCTGCCCAGGGGCGTGTCTAGACGAGCCTGCTCCCCTCTGCACGGCCCTGCCCTGGGCCTCTTGTGTCTGGCTTCTAGAGGTTAAGTCCACAGCCATGCATCTCTGGGTGGGTGAGTGCCCATGTGTGCGTGCGTTGTAGAAGGTGACTCCGTCTCTGCGTACATCTTGACCTATGATTGTAGGCGGACCAGGGCTTCTGCATGTACACCCCAGTCTCCAGCACCCTGAGAAGTGTGTGCCTCGGCATCTGGCTGCAGGTCCAGTATGCCTCAGAGTGTATGGGGATCTGTATGTGAGTGACTGATGGTAAAAAGGCGTGTGTCAGCATGTCCCTAAGTGTGTCACATGGCACCGTCATGGATGTTCCTCTCAACATGTCTCTACACAGGACCACATGCAGTCCTGGGCCCATGTCTTAGCACACATCATTTTGCACCAGGCCCTGTCTGGACTTACATTCTTCCCATTCAGGCCAGGTTTGCCGTCATCGCCTGGCTTTCCCTGTGGGAACAAGTCATTAGTCAGCTGTTGCCATGCAGGCGTGGGCAGGAAGCAGGCAGAAGGCGGCATGAAAGCCCGTACTCACCAGGGCTCCAGGAGAGCCAGGGGGGCCGGGCAGACCATGCTCTCCTCGGAGGCCTGGAAGTCCCTGGAAAAAGTCTTTGCTAGGATTGACAGGGCCCCAGAGACATCTCTTGGGAGCACCCTGTGGGCTACGAGGACCCCCCCCAACGATTCTCTCCCACTATAGAGACCCCCAGGATTGGGAGAGCCCTTGGGATCCACTGAGGCACAGATCCATGAGTTAGGGGGACCCCTGCTGAGTCTCCCAAGAGAAAAACCTCCAGAACTTGGAGGGGCCTCTTATGATTCCTAGGACAAAGAACTTTAGGAGGACTTTACTGAAACCCCCAAACCGCCCTACTCTCATGGATACTGTGACAGTGACGACCTGGCTGGGGTTACAGGACCCCTCAGCCACCTCCACCCAACACCCCCCTCACTTACATCTCTCCCTGGGTCCCCAGCTTTGCCAACAGCACCCTACGGAAAGACTCGAAGTCAGGCTCATGGGGTCTGGGGCTCCAGCGCTGAAGGCACTTGGTCCTGGGACCCAAGACCAACATGCCCAGGCCGGGTTCAGGGAGCAGGCAGACTGCACGCCCGGCCCTGGAGCTCAGGATAGGGGTGAGGCTGGGATCTGCACCCGCCTCCGAGGGCTACAGGAAAGGAATGAAAAGCAGTGGACTATTACAACTCACAGGCTCCCCGGGGGGGCCAGGTGCTCCTGGTTTGCCATCCAGCCCGCTCCGGCCATCCAGCCCGGGGGGGCCCCGGTCGCCCTGCGGGAAACAAAGCAGTCAGAGGCTTGAAGACTGAGCTGGGTGTGGGACCCAAGTCCGGCGGAGATGACACCATCTCACCTTTTCTCCTGCCGGGCCTCGGACGCCTGTGTCCCCCTGGAGGGAAGAAGGTCAGGCAAGCGGTCAGGGAGAGATGGGGACTGGTGCTGGCGAGGCACAGGGCAGCACTTACCGGTGGGCCTGGGGGTCCTCGAAGCCCAGCAATGCCCTGAGGAAGAGAGGCAGGGTCAGAGCAGGTTTTCCCAGGCGCGCTTCTCCCGCAAGGCCAACCAACTCACCCTCTCTCCAGAGGCTCCAGGGGAGCCAGGGTCGCCCTTGGGTCCTCGAGGCCCCTCCTGTCCACGCTCGCCAGGCTCCCCCTGTGCAGAGACAGGCTTGCTGAGAGCACAGCCCTAGAGCCCTGAGCATGCTGGAGGCAGGCCCTGCTGTACAGGTACTAGGTCCTTCCCAGCTCGGCACTCATTGCACCCAAAGGCCCAGTACCTTCTCTCTGACTCCAGGCCCCGCGTCCACCTGTGGGGGAAGCACCGGAGAAGAATGCTGCAGTGACGGGCTGGTGAGGGAGATGGGCCAGTGAGGGGCTATGAGGGCCGCTGGAGGTGTGGGGGCCCCGGAGTGGAAGGGTGAGGGACACAGTGTGGTGTCGGCCGAGGGTGAAGGGGGTACAGGACCAAACCCCGTGCAACACTTACCAGTCGTCCAGGGAGGCCTGGGGGGCCCTGGGAAAGGAAAGCATCATGGTTAACAGGAGCCCTGAGGTCCCAGGGCATGGCCAGGTTTGCCTCAGGCTCAGCTCTGCCCCTAAATCCCACGCAGCACCAGGGTCATCTCTGGGAAAGTAGGGCAGGCCGAGATGGCCGCTGCGTGGACGCCGACCTGCACCAGCAGCAGCACTAGGGAGCTGCCCTTCCTGCCTGAGCCCAGGCCAGCCCCACTCACCGGCTCCCCGCGGTCACCCTTAGGTCCTGACGGTCCAGGGCTGCCCTGCAGAAAGCCAGGGGTCAGGATCACTCAAGGCAGGGAGCAGGTTGGGGGTGCTTTACAAGTACATGGGGAGTCCTGGGGTCCTGGTAGCCTTTGCGGTGAACAGACGGGTCACAGAAAGGGAGACTGAGAGGACCAGCACTCAGGGTGGGGGCGGCAGGGCCAGGGCTGCAAATCAGGGGGCTGGGGAGTTAAGGTTGGTTGGGTTCAGGAGTAAGGGATCAAGGCTGGCACTCACATTTCGTCCATCTTCTCCAGGGTCTCCGGGGTCTCCCTTCTCACCCACAGGCCCCGGGGCTCCAGGCACTCCCTAAGAAAAGCAGCTAGTCTGAGACAGACTGTCCCCGCATTCTGCAGCTTTCTCAAAAACACCTAGACTGCCCCATGTTTGCCCCAAAATCCATGCCAGAGTTTCCCATGACCCCACCCCTTCCTGCAGGTTCCCCCCACCCCTCACTCCTTCCGCACTTCTGTCGCCTCCATGCCCACAGAGTTCCCACTGCCTCCCTCCTTCCCGCCCACACTCACACGCAGGCCACGCTCTCCCGCCTTCCCAGGCAACCCTGGGTCACCCTAGAGATAGATAGAATGGTCAGTGTAAGGTGAGTTATGGTCTACCTCACTTAGGGGGCACTCAGGGGGCACCAGCTGGACGGGAGGCAGAGGATGGACCGGATGAGCCAGTGGGGGGATCACAGCTTAGGGGAGAAAGGTCAGAAACACAGCAGGGGGAAGTCTTACCGGGAGACCCTCGCCACCTTTCTCTCCGATTTCACCCTGTGAGACATGAGACTCAGCACTGGGTCCCGACGCCCCAGTGATACCCCCTTCTCCCCTGTCCCCTACGACTCCCCCCGTTCTTACATCTCGTCCTCGGGGGCCAACCGGTCCAGAAGGGCCAGGCCGCCCTGGGTCTCCTTTCTCTCCAGGAGGCCCTGAGTCACCCTATGGGGGAGACAGGAATGAGGTGACACAGAATGTATGCAGCCTTTGAAAGGCAGTGACCTTGAGGTTGTCCAAGGTCGCAGATACTCACTGGGGGTCCTGCTCTGCCACTGAGGCCCGTAGGACCCTAAAGGGGTAAGAAGGGGAATAAACAGGACTTAGTCACGGCTCCCAGATACCACTGTTCCTTCTGCCACGACCCCCCACCTCATATGTGCTCACCCGGTCTCCACGGTCTCCCTTGGGGCCGGGATCTCCAGGAACAGCCAGCCCAGGTAGGCCCTGTGTGTGGAAGCATCAGGGAAGTGACGGGGCAAAGCTGTTACAGGCCCAACCCCTTACACCTTCCCTTCACTTACCGGTCCTCCTTTGACTCCAGCAGCTCCTCTGGGCCCAGGAGGCCCCACATCTCCCTGAAGGTACAAAACCCATCAGTGCTGGTACCCAGTTCCAGGTACAACCACAAGCCAGAAATCATACAGCGATTGCCCATTGCCGAGACACTCAGGTGGGCCCAGCCACAGCCCAGCCACCTCAGCCTCAGCCTGTAAAAACCTCTCACTGCTCGTACCTTCTCTCCTTTGGCTCCAGCACCAGCAGGTGTCTGAAAACAAACAGGACAGACCCAGCTTGGCCCCATCTGGGGACCAGAGGACCAGGGCTTGCCTGGGACAGTGGTTATGTAGAGCTGGAGGTCACAGAGCTCAGCCCCCGCTCAGCCACTGAGGGGTGAGGGACGTAAAGGGTGAGCTGACACAAAGCCTGTAACTAGTATGGCAGTCGCGGGGTCAGGTCGCAGCCAGCAGCCTGGGGCAGCTTACAGCACAGAGAATCACAGTGCGCTGAGCCTGCCGGAGTCCCAGGGCTGTGGGGTCACCGCCTGCAGCAGTGGTTCACAGGGTTCCCTTCCTCCACTCACTCACCACCACCGCAGGGTCCCCAGGACGACCGGGCTCTCCCTGTAGAAAGAAGACAGGGGCAGGAACAGGTCAGAGACCCACCCAGGAACCCCAGGTCCCAGCGGCCCACCTGACACAGCCCTACTGCCAAGCACCATGTCCCCCTCCCACAACCCACCTTCTCTCCTCGGCGGCCGGCAGGTCCTTGTGGCCCCTGTATGCAGATAAAGTGTGAGCCCAGGAAAGCAGGGCAGGGGGCACATACAAAAGCCCCACTCCTGGCCCTGCCCATCATGGACTCACTTCGGGACCCCTGGCTCCAGGATGTCCAGCAACCCCAGGCAGCCCCTGGAGAAGAGACGTACAAGTGACCAGGTGGGTAGGGGGCTGTGGGCACTGGGGGCGAGGCAGGAACTGAGGGGTGTGAGATGGGGGAGGGGAGGGCCAGCGGGCATTACAGGCAGTCAGAGCCGGCAGCGGGCACCAGTGTGGTCAGTGGGCTTACCTGGGGTCCCGCTGGGCCAGGGAGTCCCCGCTCACCCTGACAGGATGGAAGAGGTCAGAGTGGAGTGCGGCTCCAGATCCTCTTGGTCCCCGAAAGCCCCCCGGAAGCCCACTTACCTTTGCTCCAGTCTCACCTGGGGCTCCTGTGAGCCCCCGGTCACCCTGAGGAGAAAGGATAACGGAGAGGCCTTAACCAGTGAACCCCAAACAAGGTGTCTCAAACTCCAGCTGCCCTCAGTGAAACCGCTGCCCCCGGCCTGGGCAGAACCTTTCTCTCCCGACCTCTCAGCCTCCGCTAACACCAGGGGGTCCCAGAATATCATCCCCCACATTTGATCCCCCAGCTGGCACTCACTTTGGGGCCAGTGATTCCAGGAGGTCCCCGAAGACCCTGGAAGGGATGCAGTGGGAGTTCAGAGAGACAGGTTGGGCGTGCAGAGAGGGCAGGGGTTGGTGGTTGCGGGTGGGAACTGGAGCTACGCCCACCACCTTCGGAATCCTGGCCTCTAACTTACCGGCTCACCCGGGAGGCCGGGTTGTCCTGGGAGGCCGGGGTTTCCATCTTCACAGTCACCCTGAAGGAGAAGGTGGGAAGATCCAGGGGAGGCCCTGCCCCCAGCGCCCTGAACAGGGCCATCAAGAGGTGGGTGTCCTACCTTTTCCCCTTTCTCTCCGGAGGGTCCAACTGGGCCTTGGGGTCCAGGGTTTCCAGGAAGACCCTAGAAGAAAGGGAGGGACATGAGAGCTAAGAACTATGAGGCCCAGCACGAGGTGCTGCCCCAGTGCAGCCCCCGACCCTACCCACCGCCTAAGAACTTTCTCTGGGCTCCTCACCGGCAGCCCAGGCTCTCCAGAAGCAGTGCCACTGATCCCTGGTCCAGGCAGACCCTGGGAGAGAACAGCAGGTCAGGGGGTGGCCAGGGGCTCTGACCCCGAGCCACCCCCTGCATTCCTTGACCCTCACTTACCCGTTCCCCACGATCACCTTTGTCACCCTGAAAAGACAGATCAGGATCCTGTGAGCCTGGACAGAGCCCCTGCCCCAGGATACAAGAAGGATGAGGTGCATGGGTCAAATTGGACTATAAGGATCATGGGGGAGCTGAGGAGACACGCAGGGGTCTCAAGATCAGAGCAGGGCAGTGTGGGTCCCAGTGGGGACTCAGATCTCTGAGCCACATGAAGGTTGAGACCCCCATGGGGTCCTGCTGTTACCTTTACAGCTATGCCAGGAAGCCCTGGGGGGCCACGAGGTCCTGGGCCCCCCGAAGGGCCACGAGGTCCAGGGGGGCCCTGATGGAGGAGACAAAGGATAAAGTGCAGCCCCCCAGACCTCGCCCTCATCCCTCCATCTGTCTCCCAGCACATGTCACCGGCCCCCACGCACCCCGGGACTTACTGAAGGTCCAGGGTCCCCTTTTCTCCCAGGAAGCCCTGGTCCCCAGTCTCCAGTGACATGTCCAGGCTCGCCCTGCAGGGGCAGAGGGCACCATTACAGCAGTCAGGGTGGAAGACCCCAAAGTGTCCTAGCATGCCTCAGGCCTTGCCAAGGTCTGGCCCAAGGCAACCCTGTCCCTACTGGAGACATCCTCACCCCTCAGACTTCACTTACCGGCTCCCCTTTCGGGCCTCGAGGCCCTTGCTCTCCCTAAGGACAAAGCAGAACAGAGGGAGATGCTCAGGTTCAGGCAAGTCTCAGAGAGGGCTCCCACCGGCCAATACCCTCCTGTCCCAGGCTCCCCCCACTATAAGAAAACCTGGGAAGGCACCGGGACAGTAAAGAAGAAAAGGTACCCACCGGTTCCCCACGAGGGCCAGGCAACCCCGGGGAGCCCTGTAAATGGAGGACAGAGTCAGAAGCATCCCACTCACTCAAGCAATCATCTCCCCATGATGCAAAAGGCAAGGCCTCCTCACCTTCAGACCAGGGGTCCCAGGAGTCCCAGGGTGACCAGGGATGCCTGGAGCCCCATCCACTCCAGGAAAGCCCTACGGAGAAAAGAGGTCAGAGCAGGAAGGGAACCTTACCCCAGGGACCTGGTTGTCTGGAAGAGCCTCCCCCACCCACCGGGAGCTCCCGTCCCACAGGCGAAGTGTTATCAGGCAGAGAAGTGGCCCTCCCAGGTAAACGGATCTCAGTCCCGGGCGCGCTGCAGAGGTGAGACAAAGGGCCCTCCTGCCTCGGGGGCCTGGCACGGCACCCGGGCTGCATAAGGCCGTTCCTGTGGTATCTCCACTCCAGAGCCTCCCAAGTCTCTGGCATGGTTTATAGTCTCTGCCCAGGCTTCTGAGAACCTCTGTGAATCTCTGTGGTCCCACCTCTGCTTCCTCTTTCTTCCTCCTACACCCCCCGAGAACGCGGGAAGGACGGCCCAGGCCAGGTATGATGGCTTCTCACTTACCCTCTCGCCCTTGGCAACAGGGCGTCCAGGGGGACCCTGGGGACCAGGAGCACCAGCCCTGCCCTGAGAGAGCAGAGCAGGTAAGGAGGCAGAAAGCCAATCAGGGCAGGGCCAGGCCCAGGCCCAGGCCCAGGGAAGCACTCACCGGGAGGCCAGGGGCGCCGGGGGGCCCAGCTCGTCCTTCCAGGCCCTGGGAAGGAAACCCGTGAGTGTCATGCAACCCGCAGCCCAGCCCACTGATCCCAGCCCACTCCGCACCCCCACAGGACCACTCACCGTCTCTCCAGGCTCGCCCTTCTGGCCCTGGGGAAAGACACGGCGGTGAGGCTGGAGAGGCGCCGGGGGCCTGTGCCCGCGGGGGCCTTTGTTCCACTCACCTTTGGACAATGTACGGAGCAAGGTCCCGGCTGGGGCTGCAGACAGAAAGTCTCTATGAGCCAAGCAAAGCTACTGGGAACCCCCGGTACCCTCCTCACCACACTTAGCCCCCCAGAGAGCACTTCCAGACCTGAGTGGCCGTGGCTGCCTGACACAGGGCTATTGCCAGGTCGCCAGCTGCTCGGTGCAGGCTTGGGCCATCGTCCACAGCAAAGAAATTCTGGAGAGGGTCTGTGCCCGGCACCAAGCGACGCAGCTGCTCTGGGTCAGCTCCTGCCAAGCCCAGCACCATCACCTTGAGCCCTAAGGAGGAGTCAGCAGCCTGCATGATAGCTCCGCCGAGCTTGCCTCGACTCCCAGGCCCCAGCCCCACTGTCCATTTCCTCACCAGCAGCCTGGGCCTCGTGGATAGGGCTGGATACGTCCCCTCTCAGTGGCTCATCCACCAGCAGGACCATCACCCCTGGTACTTGCTGACGGCGCCCAGGAGCATCAGGTGCCAAGAGCTGTCTGTGAGCTACAACCACGGCCGTGCCTGAGAGGAAGGACATGTCAGAGCCCTGGGACACCAAGCCCCTCACGGCGAAGCCCCCTGGGCCACACCCTCTGCAGTTCTCACCCAGATTGTTCCCGCTGGGGTCCACATAGGAGATGCCACGGATCTTCTGCAGGACGATGCCCAGGTCGTGGGAACTGTTCAGCGGGAACAGTGGTGAGGGCCGGTGACTGTACGACAGCAGGCCAACCTGGGACGGGGAGACACAGAGCACCGGTGTGCACCAGGGCAGGGCTGAGAGTGCACAGGGGCTGCAGAAAGGGGAATGGAGGTAGGTGTGCCTGAACCACAGCTACTTATCAGGGGTCTGCCAGGATGGGAGGAGAGGCAAGATGGTCTGCAGCTTGGAGAGAGGTGGGAGAAGGCACGGTTTATGCTGGGGTAGCGCCGGGGCTGGCATGGGACCTGGGGTGGGGAGGGGCAAGGAGAGATGGGGTCTGGCTGCCTCTGGGCCAAACCTGGGCAGCCTGAGGCCCAAGGGGCCCAAGTGCAGACACCAGGCGCTCCAGGACCCGCCTCACAGCCTCCGCACGGTGAGCATTGTCTCGTGTGGTGTGCAGCAGGAAGACCACGTCCACCAGGCCGTGAGGACACGCTGCAGGAAGTAGCCAAGTTACTGCTGGCCACCCCGTCTACCTGCTGCCTAGGCTTCTCCCACTGTGCCCTCCTTACCTGGGCTCTGTGTGACAGAGGCCTCAGGACCCGGTACACCCCCCTGGACAGGGGTCAGGGAAAAGATGTAGGAGACGCCAGGCTGTAGCCCTGTCACCCTCTGGGAGCTCGTGATCCCTGGAAGTGTCTGTGGGGTCCCAGGTACATCTGCAGACAACAGGGCTTGGTTAAACAAGAGAACCTCCATGGGGCCCCAGCTGCCAGCCCACCCCAAAACTGGCTCCTCCTCACCCTGGCTAGTGCCTCTCAGTGGCCGCCAAGTGAGGATGTAGTTGGATGCCCCAGACACTGGGGTCCAGGCCAGAGTTACTGAGTTGATGGAGGTGTCTACCACATGTAGTTCAGGGCTTGGGGCACGAGACGACTCTGAAAGGGAGTCAAGGAGCAGGGGTCAGAGGCCGTGTCCTGAGAAGCCGTAGGCGGAAGAGCTGAGATCTAGGGCAAGCTCATCACAGGGGCTCACGCTGGGATCACCCCGGAGTCAAGAATGGGGGGCAGGAGTCACTTGAATCTGGGGTATAGGAAATTGGGACAGGTCATCCATCAGGGAGGAGCATACCGGGCAGGTGGGCCCGCTGCACTCACCAGTGTACACAGTCACCTTCATGGGAGGCCCTTCCCCAGCCGGCCCCAGGACACTCAGCCAAATGTGGTACAGCGTGCCTGGCTCCAGCCCGTCCAGGTGGTAGCTGTTGAACTCAGGCTCCAGGACTTGGGACTGCTCCTGACCACCTAGGGCAAGACGAGAGTGAGGGCCAGAAGCAGGTGTGCGGACACTACTGAATCGCTGATGGGCTGTGCACCTCGCTGACCCACACCGTCCTCACTGACTCTGCCATGCAGTCCCCATTCTGACTGGTAGCCCTCATTCTAGGTGACTAACCACTGCCCGCTTCACTGATCCCACCCATTCACTCTTTGTGACCTCAGAGATCCCACCACCCAGCTGATCTCACCAGGGCAAGGCTGGGTTGATCATGCCCCCCTCTGCCCCTGCCCCACCAGCCCAAGCCTCCCATTAGGACACTGCTCACCCTCGGGCCGCCAGCGCAGCCGGAAGCCACGTGCCCCGGAAACCGGCTCCCAATGCAGCCTCAGCGAATGTTCCCCACGCTGCACCACACGAAGTGTCTCCAGGGTGCTGGGCGCCTCAGGTGCTGGAGAGAGCATGGGAATTTGGGCCCCACCTGACCCCACACATGCATCTCCCCAGCCAGCCCTTCTGCCTGTCCCAGGCTTCCTCCTCTTCCCAGACCCTGCCCCACAAGCCCAGCCTCAATCCCCAGTCCCTCTTCCAAATGCACCCCCTGCTCCCCTCGCTCCCCTCCAAGCCCCCCTCCACCTACGTGTGGTGACAACAATGGAGACAGGTACGCCCTCCCGGTCCCCCACTAGAGCAGTCACTCCCACCGAGTAGCTGATGCCACCTTCCAGACCCCGTATCTCTGCAGAGTCGGTATTTCCTGGGAGTAGCTGGTGTCTGGTGGGGCCACCTGGCCAGGCAAGCAAAGAGCCAGCTGTCAGGGTGGGTGGTTCACCAGAGGGCAACCCCGGCCAAGGAGGGCAAGGGTGCGGTTAGGGAGCCAGACCTTCACTCCTGCCCCACGCCAGTCTGTAGGATGTGGCTCCGGGGACCCCGACCCAGGTCACCCGCAGAACATCGCTGGAAGCGTTGAGGATCTGCAGCTCGGACACAGTGCCCACTGGCTCGGGGGCTACAGACAGAGGGGAGAAGAGGGACCAGGGTGACCGGGTATCTGGCAGAGAGAAGTCGGTGGCAGTGCAGGCCCGCAGGGTTAAAGCGGGGGACATCTGGAGGCTAGGTGCAATCTGTGTGGATGGCATGGCAAGAGGGAGGTCGGGGTTAGACTGGGCAGTGTGGGGCAGCCATGAGTTCTCTGTGGGTGGAAACTCAACCAGCAGGGCTGGTTTAATGGGGCATGGCGTTCACTGAACAGCGATAAAGCAGGCAGCTGGAACAGACAGAAATGCACAGCAGGGCGGGCTGGGCCCAGCCCACGAGGGGTGGCTAGCAGCTGGCCAGGGCCCACTCACCAGTCCTCACAACCACAGAAGCAGGGGCTCCTTCCACACCAGCCACATGGGCCCTCACATGCACCGTATACTCGGTGTCCGGCTCTAGCCCGTCTAGGTCAGCCACTGTGGCCTCCCCAGCAACCAGCTGGGATTTCTCTGGACCTGGGAGCAGAGATGAACACAGCTCCAAGACTAGCCAGACTCTGCCCCACAGTATCCTACCCAGACCCTCAAGAAACGCCAGTCCCGGTTCTACCCGGGCCTGCCTCCCACAACCCTGCCAGACCCCTGGTCCCCACCAGGTCCTGAGTGCCAGGAAACTCTGTATCCTGTGGTGCCGGGAACCCCGGTCCAAGCAACGGTGACAGATGAGCTCCCGGCCTGAGTCACGTGGATGGTCCTCACTGGGCCCAGAGGTTCTGAGGAGAGAGGCCATGCGGCCATGAGGAGTCTGACAGGGTCAGGCAGGGTCTCAGGGCAAGTGGCACAGTCATCCAACAGGGAGGGTACGGGAGTCTAGTGGGGGTGGGATATGAGAGCAGATCAGAAGTGGGGTTCTGACAGAAGGGACCGTGGGAATCTGTATGGCTGGGGACAGGAGTCTGAGACAGCGGGTCTGATGGGTGGGGTGGTCTAATGGAGGCACAAGGGGTCTGGCAAAAAGAAAGTTCAAGTCTAAGTGGGGAGGTCTGAGGGATGAGGGAATCTGAGGCCAAAGACAGTGGGGGTCTTAGAGCAGCGGCAGGGAGCTGGAGAAGGGAGGGTTAAAGGGAGGCACCGGGGCTGAGGGGGGAGCAGTGGGAACGTGGAGTGGACAAAAGTCCAGGGAGAAGGGCCTGAGGGAGGGCAAGGAGCCTGTAGAGGCACTGGGGGCAGAACCAAGGGACAGGCGCGGGCCCTGACCAGTTTTCGCCACGATGAGCCCAGGGGGACCCTCTTCTCTCCCTCGAAGTGCGGACACCGCCACCTGGTAGGAGGTTCCAGGCTGCAGCCCCAGGAGGTCTGTGGCAGTAGCGTCGGGAGGCACTGTCCGGCTCGACTCGGGACCTGGGATCAGAGGGGGATGGTGGCTGCCTATCTCCTTAGTCCCCACACTTGTTTATTTTATTTCGTTTTATTATTTTATTATATATATATATATATATATATTTTTTTTTTTTTTTTTTTTTTTTTTTTTTTTTTTTTTTTTTTTTTTTTTTTTTTTTTTT
>PVLD010024838.1:0-24754 GCA_004027595.1 Dinomys branickii
AACTGTCTGACTAAATTTGCATGTCTGTATATGGGTCCATACATCTACAATTCGAAGATATCAATGGATAAAGCAACAACTACTGTTGAGACCATATCACCTTGTCTATAGATTAGTTGTGATTATACTATTTTCTATGATAATGGGTGTCTGTTTGTCAATATGTTTTTGTACTTTTATGTTTCTAAAATAAAAAAATAAATAAATAAAATAAAGTCTATGCTTACTGAGTTTGACAGTGTTATTATATTATTGCATAATACTTTTAAAAGTGAAAGGCTGTTGAACTAAATTTGTCCCCATGGGTGTAAGACAGCAAACATATGGAAAGTTTAAGCTGAATTTTCATCCAAATCCCACCTGTGTAACACCAACATGGTGCCCACCTCACTCTATGCTTGGGGAGTATTGGCTAACCTGACTAGTGACCACAACAGGGAAGCCTTGAGAGTCCCTTCAATCTGCTGCCCAGTTCCCTGAAATGTTGTTAGAATTCGTCCATTTTATTTATTTTGGAGCATGGGAAAGAGTCCCCTCACTGGAACATAGCCAGGGACATGCACTGGGCTTTCCCATGGCTCTTTGGAGAGTAGGGCTGAGGGTGGATGTAGACAGAAAGACTTCTCTTGCTGGGCTTGAAAGGATCCATTGCTAGATTGAGGTGAAGGAGAAGGACCTGGGGAGTGAGTTCACCTTGGACGGAGTCCAAGCAGGAAACCCAATTCACTGATTTTCTTACCCACAGGACAAAAATGTTTTCCCAGGTTGGAACTGTGATTGGAGTTCATTTCTATTTCAGTAGCAATTCTGCTCATTTAGAAAAAAGTGATGTAAAACTTTTCTTTTGAGGGAGAACAATGTGAACACATGGTGAAGAAATGACTTGATCTTTGGATCCATGCTCATGTTTGAGGACAACTTAATTCTTCCAAATCTTGTTAACATTACTGATTACAATTAAGGAGTCCATGCTGTGTTGAAACAGTTACATTCTGCTGATTTTGAAATTTCCTTAAATATCATTGTTTTGTTTGGAATCTAATCACTGCGTTGCTCTTTATACCTGACTATATTTACTCTACAATGTGCAGTTGCAGTTGAAAATTGGATTGTAACTGATGGTGAGTGAACAGTGCTCAGATATTTTTAAAGAAAAATAATTAAACACATAAATATAGCAGGGTTAGAGACAAGCATGGCCGGGTTGGCGTACCTGGCTTTGAACACATGATTGGGAATTTTCTTGTTTAACACTGTGCATCATATTCTTGAAAATTTGTAGTGATTTAGGCAATCACATTTTTATTTTTTGAATATAGTAACAAAATAGAAAGGGAAAAAGGGAGGGAGAGGCAGGAAGGACAGACAGAAGAAGGGGAGGAGACAGGGAAGAAATAAAAAAGAAGAAAGGAGAAGAAAAGAATGGCACAAGTCTTCCTCCTTGGAACATTCTTTTTTCAAATAATCTACTCATTGAAACAATAAGAGTAAATTTCAGAGGAAATGCTCATAGCTTCATAATTAAATTTTGATACATTCATATAACCTCATGCTGACTAGTAAAAATACCCTAAATAGACTGGTTTGTACATGCATTTTAAAAATTTGTTTACTGAAAAGAAATGGGGCTTTACTTCATGAAATATGTTTAGAGTTTTTAAAAAAATGTTAGTCATGGAGAAATGGTAAGATCTTAAGTGTGCCCCTGCACAAAACATTTGGATAGGAGCTGACAATGTCAGAGAGTAAATTGAATGCCTTACTTTCCTGTATCAAAAATTTGCATATAGAAGCCATCATTAGGTAACTTTTTTACTACACCTTCACACACAAGGAAACAAACCCAAGCCACACCCCACTCCCTTCTTAGAGTTTCAAATTATATTTTTTTCAGACTGTCTTTTACTAGTGGATCCTAGTTTGCTTATTTCACTTTTTATTCACTTCTTTGATTAGCTGTGCAACCCTCATCTTATGCTGATAGTATTAACTATCTCTGCCCAACAGTGGATTAGTAAGATAAGGTCTTTCATGTGTTTGTGCCTATTTCAAAGTTGTTTGGCAACCGTGTTCAGCAACAGAGATTTTGTCAAGTCAGTTAAGCTCTTTGGGTCTGCCTTCTTTCTGAACAAATACAGAAGGGTGATGACGGTACTGATAATTATACATCTGACAGTGATTGTACAGCCACCGTCTTTTTCTCCCCATAAGTGATCCTTACAGGAAGAAGACAGTCCCAGCCTCCTACACACTGACACTGTATTCACACGAGAGATTCTACTTCTGCCTCCCTGTTATCCTCACCCATCTCTCTTAGCCCCAAATTGCTGAGGACGATTAACAAATGGACCCAGGAGAACTGGACCAGCAGCTCTTCATTTCATATTTTGAAGTGGCAGGAGAGATGGAATACTGCACATGTGTAATGACAAGAAGAATTTTTTGGAGAGGAGCAGAAGCAGGAAGTACAGAAAGCTGGGTTTTTTATTTCTTAAAATGTGAAGCAGAGTAAAATAAAAATTCCCTTTCTCTGCAAAACAGGTGAAACAATTTCAAATTATTTTGCATAATGAAGATAGAGAACATTTATTTCTTTATAGAATCATGATCGTATGGAGTTTGCATGCATTATGAGGAGGTAAAGATAAATAGGTACAAAAATACAATACAGAAATTAGAATTGCATCAACAAAGCTGACTGAAAAAGAAATTTACATTTCGAAGGGAGTACTGAATATCATGGAACCCATTATCACATACATTTGGGATAAAAATTAGAAAAAGATAGAACATTTAAAATCACCTATTTATTTAACCCCCTATGATAGAAAAGTAAATGAAATCATGATTTTCCTGCATCCCTCCATTGTCACTGGGGTAAGTGATAATTTGTAATAATTGTGTTATTATTTGCATAGCCTCTCAGAAATATCTAAAGAATCTAATGTGTTGGTCTGTTTCCATTAAAAGCTTTCTACAATAGAAAACAATAGATATATTGTCATCACTAGGAGGGTATTTTTTTACATACATAGAAGTGTTGGAAAGAGTTCATAGAAAATGTGAAAGGAGGGATTGACTTTCTGTATGAGAAAAGATTAAAAGAATATGTACGGCTTGGCTTCACAGTGCCTATCTGGGAACATGATAAATGCCTGCAAATATTTCAAGGGTGTGAGCACAAACAGGGAGGAGTATTTGGTGGCCTCCAAGAAAAGACACCAACATGAAACTCCAGCCCATCTCTATCTATCTTCTTGATCCTACTGTGATTGAGAATCTCACGTTGTTATAACATTCAGATAGGAATTTCCTAACGAAGAGGATTACGGATTTTTTTTTGGAAGAAGGAGCACATTATTTGTGAACATGTTAAAACTAGATCTAAAAGGAGGAAGAACTATATACATAATTGTCAGTCGCATCTGCATCCAATTAGAGCACTAACTGTGCCATATTAATGGCATAATAAATATAACTTATCCTAATTATAAGGACTCAAAGGGGGAACCATCTCTGATTTAGCAGACATTGGAGACTGCACTAGAGTGTTGCTACTGTTTAAAGAATCCTGTCAATGTACTTAAAGGAAATGGAATGCAAATGAATGAGAGTGAAAATTCATTGTTGTCTCTCAATTTTAGTTGGCCAGAAGTAGAACCCTTGAGAGGGTCATGATGCCATTACCAAGAATCTAGTGCTATCAAAGTAAGACTGAAAATAAGTGGGCTTCTTTATATATATAAATGTATATATATAACCCATTTTATATACTTTAATAGCAGTCATATTAACATTGTGCTACTGAAAGTATGTTCTAATCTGGCAATCAGAGTTTGAGAAACATTTTGTTAAGCTGTAGAAAATACCGTAACTTAGCTAGATTCAAACATCTTACCCAAAAGGTATAGTTCGATATACAACTCCAACGCAACAACAGATAGTTTCTCCTTAGGATATAATGCACATGATAGAAAAAGAGAGGCATAGAATAGAAAAAAATGTACACTCAATAATTACTCTTTTCTCATCTATTTTCAATAAACAAGGTAAATTTTCTTACCTACAAATGACGCTAAAGCTCCACTGTATTTTTTTCTTACTCCCATTCAATAGTTTTCTTACCTTCACTTTGTGTTTGAAGCTTGAATAAATCATTGAAGTTGTACTTCTTGTATCTCTGTTCCTGCAATCGTTTATATGTATGTACATTCAAATCCTTCTTTGAAAAGACAATTTTAACTGGCAAAGAGTTACTAACTTACATTGAGCTTAATTACTTTTAGACTTCAGAACTTGGCATGCCATCTACTAGAAAATCTATGCCAAAGAATTCCAGCCACACCTTACAAGGAGATGGCCTTAAGGGACATACTCACTTATGTTCCCCCCATACTTGATAAGTTAAAACAAATCACCACTATGTTGTCTCATTTTGATGTTCATAGAAGTCTTCATGGTCAATGGAATTTTGAAAAATGCAACATCATTTTAATGACCTAAACACTGGCCATACAAAAATTTCTTTTTAATAATATAGTTAATACTTAATTCAGGTTGAATTAATTTTCAAAGAAATATACAATATATTTGTATTTAATTACTGTTGCTAACAAAAATATACACTGTGAACAACAAAGCAATATGCAGAAATAAAATTTTCTTAGTGAATAATGGTTAATGGCTGATGTTTCTTTAAAACCAAAATTTTGTCATATTTTGTAAATAACATTAAAATGCAGTACATACTTTTTCATTCCATAATAAATTTATTATATGAATTTTCTTATAGTAAACACATGTAAACTAAGGAAGGTATGGTAGATTCTTATAACTTAGTTTTCTGAAGGAACAATAGCTGCATTGCCTTACAACTCCAATTTCATACATGCAGTATTAATCCTTGTCCCTACTCACATTTTAAATTTTTTTGAGCCTTCTCTCCATGCTAGATTCTACCTGTGCCCTTTTGTTTTCCCTTAAGTTTGAGAAGATGAAGAGTTTTAGAAATAAAACCATGTATGAGCCTGCCAAACATTGGATTTCCTTTTAAACAGATTTCTTTTCAACATTCTATATACGCAAATCACTAGGTGGTTTGTAGTTCACCTCTGACTATTTTTGCATAGATACTTATTTATCACCTTTGGCCAATAAAAGACATCTAAATGAGTTTTGAGTGACCACCAAACTTCCAAGCTTCAATGAATATGTGCTACGTATACGTACATGCTTGATTCTATCAATATCAAGACGGCTGTTCTGGGGAACAAACGTGATTCAGACCAAACTGAGCCCAAGCAGAGAACAGTGTGGGTTCTTCAGGTCTGGCAAAGTCCACCCACCCACAGACTGTCAGGACATTTCTCTGTTTTATTATTGCTACTAGAGCAAGTGGAGAGTTGGAACTGAGTTGCTTGGCTACTCCTGAAGAGATCTGTGACAAGCAGAAGTGCAATCTGGTTCTGAAATGACATCTCCCTCTCACGCTTGCTTTCCCCTTCCTGGCACCCTCCGTTAGAAGGACTCAACTTGCCTCTAACGGGGAGCAAGCAGAGGCAGGCGGCAGCACGCCTTTGGCCTCAAGTAGAGAAACAACAAAATACATTAAAATGCTTTAAAATGTTTTTGAACTTTGGAAAGGACTTTAAAAGTTTGTTTGAGAGATATAATTTTTAAAGCCCTTTGTTCATTGGTTCTTACAAGAAATTGAAATTTAGGAACTATTCAAGGAAGAAAAATATCATTCATCTTACAATTGACTATCTCCAGCAAGTCCCAGGGACTAGAGCCATTATAGATTCTGAGGACACAATTGCTAAAATTTCCTTTATGCTGGGCAAATGATCTGAATAGTTACTTCTCAAAAGAAGAAATACAAATAGCTAACAGAACAATGTGCAAGTTCCGCAAATAACCAAGAATAGATACACTGAATGATCCAGCTATCCCACTTATGGGTACATAACGCAAGGAAATGAATTCAACAAACCGAGCAGATTCCTGCTTTTTCATGTTTGTTGTGCCAGTATTCATCACAGTGAAGATATGAAATAAACCTACCAAACCTAAGTGCCCACTAAGGGATGAATGAAGAAAAAATGCAATATCATTCAGAATAAAGAAGAATCATTATCATAATTTACAGCAAAGTGGATGTAGATGGGGGATATTGTGTTAAGTGAAATTTGACACACTGACAAATACCACATGATCTCCTCTATGTGGAAGCAATAGCTAGCTAGCTAGATGGATAAGAATATTGACCTGACTTAGAATATCAAGACTGATGCACATTATAGTGTGAGAGGAGCTGACCTGAAAAATATTCTCTGAATATTCTGTGATGATAAATGAATTCACACACACACACACACACACACACACACACACACACCTCTTTATTGGTACAGATGGTGATTGGATTATATTGTACTTCAGTTGGTCTGTGTGATTATGATAGTTAAAGTGCATCTTGAGATACACCCCAAATTTTAAAGAAGATGTATCTGTGTATTGCTTTGATATGATTTGGTGAATTTTGGGCTGTGGCAGTCTATGTGCACTTCCAGGGGAGTAAAGCAGAATTGACACATGT
This sequence comes from Dinomys branickii, assembly GCA_004027595.1. Taxonomy (NCBI): domain Eukaryota; kingdom Metazoa; phylum Chordata; class Mammalia; order Rodentia; family Dinomyidae; genus Dinomys; species Dinomys branickii. The sequence goes on from PVLD010024838.1 coordinate 6,599, forward strand.
AGTTTTAATGCATAAATATACCCATGTAGAATCATGCATATACATACATGTATGTTTATATTCCATAAAAATTCCACTGTAACTTTGTATGTTTCAACTCAGTTGTGATATAGTATTATATGAGATGCGGATAACACAATATAACTTTGCTAATCAATTTCATTCTCTAGCACAACGGTGGCAACCTGTGGCACACATGTCATGGCAGACTCTGCAAGCTCTTAAATGTTCACCATCACTGCTCTAGTATCTAAATTAGCAAACACAAAATAGCAAGAACATGTCCAAACTTCACACAAGGTAAAAGAGAAGAAAAATTAACAAAGGAGCAATAACAACAACAAAAGGAAAAGAAACCTGTGACTGTTTCATGTCAAGTGTCTACAGGATACACTCAGGTTACACCTGGGTGGCTGGTTGAATAAGTGTGAGGAACCCTTGGTCCATCCCAAGCAGGAAAAGGCAGAGCAGAAGCAAGGAGATCCAGAGACTCCAGTGTAAATTGGGTTGAAAGACAAAACGCAAGACAGGGATCCATTCATATGCATAACTCAAACTAATCTGAGAGATAATTCCTATCCATCCAAGCTCTCTACTTTGCTTTTCTCTTCTGCATAATGCAGTGGCCCTGACAACTAGCATTCTTGCAAAAATCAGATATCAAGACCCAACTAGTGATAGGCACTGGAGTTTAAAAGACATTTTCAGCCAGAGACAAAAACCACATGATCATCTCAATAGATGTGGAAAAAGGTTTTGACAAAGTCTAACACGCATTCATGATAAAAACCCTAGAGAAAATAGGAATAGATGGCCATTACCTCAATCTGATCAAAGCCATCTATGACAAACCAACAGCCAACATACTAAATGGTCAAAAACTAAAAGCTTTCATTTTAAAGTCAGGAACAAAACAAGGTTGTCCACTGTTACCACTCCTATTCAACATAGTTCTGGAAGCATTAGCCAGAGCAATTAGACAAGAGAGAGAAATAAAAGAAATAAGGATAGGAAAAGAAGAAGTGAAATTATCACTATTTACAGATGACATGATACTTTACATGGAAGACCCCAAAAACTCCACCAGAAGACTTTTTAAATTAATCAACAAATGCAGTATTGTAGCTGGATACAAAGTCAACACTCAAAAACCAATAGCATTCCTGTACACAAACAAAAAACAGACTGAGAGAGAAATTAAGCAAATGATATCTTTCATAATAGCATCCAAAAAATTGAAATATTTAGGAATCAACCTAACAAAAGAAGTAAAAGATCTATTCAATGAAAATTACAGTACTCTGAAAAAAGAGATCGAAGAGGACTTTAGTAAATGGAGAAATATTCCTTGCTCATGGATAGGAAGAACCAACATTGTGAAAATGGCCATACTACCAAAATTGCTGAAGAGATTCAATGCAATTCCCATTGAAATACCATTAGCATACCTCACAGATCTAGAGAAAACATTCCTTAAATTCATCTGGAACCAGAAGAGACCCAGAATAGCAAAAGCAGTCCTGGGCAACAAGGACCAGTCAGGTGGAATCACAATCCCTGACCTGAAATTATACTACAAAGCTACTGTAATAAAATCAACCTGGTACTGGATAAAAAACAGACCTGAGGATCAATGGAGCAGACTGGAAGATGCAGCCACAACCACAAACACACTCAGCCACCTAATCTTTGAAAAAGGGGCTAAACAAGCTCACTGGAAGAAAGATAGCCTCTTTAATAAATGGTGCTGGAAAAATTGGCTTGCCACTTGCCGAAGACTGAAAATAGACCCAAGTCTGTCACCATGTACCAAACTCAAGTCAAAATGGATCACAGACCTCAACATTAAAACAGAAACACTAAATTTATTGGAAGAGAAAGTAGGTAAAATTCTTGAAGACATAGGAGTAGGCGGAGAGTTTATGAACAAGAATCAAACAAGGGAAATACTTCAAGGAATCAAAAACTGGGACTTGTCTTACTTTGCACATCTAAAGAAATCACCAGCAGAGTAAAAAGACAACCCACAAATTGGGAAAAAATCTTAGCTGACTGTCCTTCGGGCAAAGGTCCTCTATCTAGAACATATAAAGAATTAGAAAACATCAACCTCCCCAAATTCAAAGACCCAATCCTAAAATGGGCATCTGAGATGAATACATACTTCCCAAATAAAGAAATACAAAGGGCAAATAAGTACATGAGAAAATGTTCAATATCATTAGTCATTAGAGAAATGAAATTAAAACAACACTGAGATTTCACTTCACCCCCATGATAATGGCTAGCATTAAGAAATCAACCAATAACAAATGTTGGCGAGGCTATGGAGAAATAGACAACTCTTGTCCACTGCTGGGGAGAATGCAGACTGGTGAAACCACTGTAGAAATCAGTTTGGAGATTCCTCAGCAAACCAAGACTAGAGGTCCCATTCAACCCCTTTTGGGTATTTTCCCAGAAGATTTGAAAACATCATATCAAAGCATTATATGTGCACTCATGTTTATAGCAGTGCAATTTGTAATAGCTAAATCATAGAAGCAACACAAATGTCCATTCACTGAAGATTGGATATAAAAATTGTGGCATTTTAATATAATGGAATATTATTCAGCTATAAAGAAAGAGAAACTTGAGGCTTTTATAGGGAGATGGTCTCAACTAGACACCATACTCATAAGTGAAATAAAATCAGATGTATATGTGTAAGCAAGATATTGTATCAGTAGTGTCAGAACCTGAAAGTGTGAATATAAGTTAGGAGGTATGATAAACATTGTGAGATGAAAGGAAACTGCTCAAAAGTAAAGAGGAACTGGGATGAGGGGAAAGAGAAAAGGAAGAAAGGGATAATTATATATGTATATATATGCAGGATAGCTAACATAGTTGTACTACTGACTTCTGTCACTTTATTGTAAGGAACAGTTAATGATTAGTTGTTTGATCACTATTGCATGTCTATATTTGTTTTCCTGAGTATACACTTTGAAGTTACCAATATATAATACAACCAACATTGTTAGTTCCCTGTCACCTTGTGCGTAATTCAGTTTTGCTTGTAGTATTCTTGTGCTACTTTGTAAATGTCTGTTTGTTGATATGTTTTCATTCTTTTAGTTTAAAAAAAAATATCCCGAGAAGCTGAGATGTAGCTCAGAGCAGGTTTGCCTAGCACACAGGAGGCCTCGGTGTTTGACTCTCTTCACAGCTAAGAAAACGTTTTTTAAAAAAACTATACAATAAAATAAACAATATCCTTACAAATGAAAAAAAAAGACATTTTCATATACCTGATTTACATTATCTTGTCTTTATAGTAACCTGTTTTAAATTATTAGGATCCTATTTAGTGTTATTTCATGAGCTGAACAGAACTCGAGACATCTATTCAAAGTCACTAGAAACAATCTTTAGATTGCCCTAGAAATGCTAAAAATCACCTGAAAGGTATGATTTTCAGTGAGGCACACAACCAAAGAGAAACACGTACAGTAACAACATGGTAAAATTCTTCTCATGGCTTTTCCTCTTGCTGTTTCAGTGGAGATCAGCTGAATCATTTGCACTGCTCATTCTTTCACCATTTCCATAGTATTTTCCTCCTACTATCGCACACGTAATAAGTTAGAGCTGGGAAGATGATAACTGGCTTGAAGACCATACAGTCTCTGCTATCGCAACTCCCCTCCACGGTACCATGAAAGCTTACAAAGAGCCAATAACAAATGTGAGTGATCGGATTCCACTAAGGCTATATTTGTAAAGGTCGAGAGAGCAATATTTGACTCACAAGACATAGTTTGCCTACCACCGATATAAGTGAATCATAGAAAGTTAAAGCTTTTTGTAATAACCCAAGGTTTATAATATTTAAAAGTCAATACCTTAATAGCACTGGAAAAAGCATTCATTTTAAATTCTATATAGATATATATTATCCAATAACTTTAGAATATTATCTCTTAAATAAAAGCACTACAGTGTGCTAGCTTACATTGTCTTTATATTCATGTGTAATTGAAACTCTTCACACTTATTCATATTTATCTCAGAAAACATGTTAAGTTTCTTTAAAAAGTCCTAAGAAAAAATTGCCAGTGTGTGGATATAATGCATCTGAAGTTTTCTATCTGGAAATCAAAAATTTGCTCTTTTTCTTGGTGAAAGTAAATTTAGTACCTCTAGCCACAATAAACTACTGAGGCAGAAAGTAAAGGTAGTTAATTATTTGACTTAGTCATTGTCAGACAGCTGATGTTATTTCTTACATGTCACCTAATTGATTTACTTATCTGATTATTTTCTTATTTCTTCTTCATATGGAAATAAAACTGTCCAATCCAAAAACCAAGATGCTTAGAGTTGTTTTTATCCTTGTCAATAATCTTATAAGCAAAAGATACCAGTAAGTATGGCAGTAAGTGTATTTGAACAATTGTTCTTCTGTTTTACACTTTGAAATGTGATAGGATTTTAATGATCAAATGTGGTGTTGGGCACAAAGTTAAGTCTCAAACATAATTTTTTTCTGTCCGTGTCATTGTGTTTGCTGTCCCTCTTGTCCTCTGTAGCAAAGAAAACTGAAAACCATCAAGGCTCAAAGAAGTAACAGGGGTGATTCTTAACCTCTTATTTAAAAATACTAGAAACCTGAGCAAATATATGAAATAACTGTTTTCAGAGTGCGAAAGACAAGTAGTGTCAGACTTTGTGCTCCCTGAGAGGAAGAAGCAAGTGAGGAAAAGTATCAAACCTTCTGGACTTCTGCCTGGGGGCACAGTTTTGTCTGTTGAGAAAAGAAGAACCTTAGGGAAAGAATAGAGGTCTTGCAGATTTGAGAAGTCTGAAAGTTAAGAAGTCAAAAAGTCTGGGCCAACAGAAAGTGGTGCAGCACAGTTCTGGGTAGGAAGAAATGATCTTTAAAGAAGTTCCATAAAGCTCCTGATTACAAACTTGTATTTGGGTAGAACAGAAATCTATAAAATTATGTAATACCCTAATTATTCTACAAATGGAATTATTTTCAGAGTTTGAGTGTCATTCACATTCCCATGAGTAAGAATGAAGATTTCTTGATCACCTAGACAATTGAATAGAAATTACAGCAGAACTGGGTCTCAGCCAAACTAAAATATCCTGAAAGAAGGCTTTTGCAAACAAGGCTTAAACTTAGCCTCAGAAGATCAAAGTAGACATATAGGCTTACATGTCACATGATTTCTCTTACATGAGAAACCCAAAATATAATAAAGAACAAAACAAAAGTTAGATAATAGGAAGTAGGGAGAGATTTTCCAAATGGGAAATGTATCAAGAGATGGAGGGAAGGGGAGAGAGAGACAGGATGAAAAAAGGGATGAAGATGGGTTATGTACATGTACAATATGGGGAATGTAATAATTGTTTAATGGAAACATGGACTGATACAAAACAAAAACTGAAAAAAATCGAAGCAGACTGTGAGAACTTAACTACCAGAACAGAGCCAAGAACCAGTAAAGGAAGACAACACAACCTAGAAAGGTAGACAGAAAAATTCACAGTGCCAAGAGTCCAATGAAAGATTTCACCATTAAAAGGAGGAAAATGTGACACATAACTAGGTGGACATATCATTATAAATGGATAAAAATAGAAAAAAATAGACAAAAGCATTTGAAAGCATTAAAAACATATTGCAATATTTAATGGAAAACAATCATTGAATAGCTGTAGGACATAAAAAGAAACAAAACTTGTAAAAATTAAAATTATAATAGTCCAAATGAGAAACTTGCTAGATGGGTTAAAAGCAAATCAAACATGTGGAAGAAACAATTTATGAATTTAAAGCTAAATGGATGGAAACTGACCAAAATGAGCTGCAGGTGGAAACAAGAAGACTGAGAAAAGGGCCTAACATTTATCTTAAAACGATGTAAAACTTTCTTTGTATTATTAGCAGCTCATACAAAAGAGGAGCACAGAAAGTATTTGAAAATTTAACACCCGATTATTTCGAAAATTGGTGAAGTTTTAAACCAAAAATTCAATAAATTCAGTAAGAATAAGAATAGAGAAAACCACAATAAAATTTAGAAAACTACTGATAAGAAAATTTTATCAAACTAAGAGGAAAATCCTCACCATTTTGAAGGGGAGTCAAAATTTGGACCAAAGGCCCATCCGGGAATTCAACATATTTTAAATTTTATTTTTAAAGATAAAAGTACTAAAACATATTAACAAACATACATACATGAAGCATCATAAAAACAATACAGAATTTCAGGCAAGGTGATAAGAAATTAGCAACGGTTGTATTGCATACTGTTATCTTCACATTGGTTACTCGGATAAAGAAATACAGATGTGTAAGGGTGCTCAAACAATTAAAGAAACTGCTCAAAAGGAAAGAACAACTGGGATGAGCCAAAAGAGAAAAAAAATCAACAAGTTTCCAGCTCTGGCCCAAAGATCTGCTGCAGTCTCACCGTGTGTGAATTGTGCTTAAAGATTTGACATGGAATCTTTCACAGCGTTGGCCTGAGAAACCAGAAGACAGAGCCCTATTATGGCCACAATACTAGAAAGGTAAAGGTGGGTAAACCCCTAGAAGGTAGTGTCAAAATGTGCATTGACTTAGATGTTGTTTGAACCATACACAGCCAAGGCAGACTCTAAAAACTCAAATTAAGACCAACAAACCAAACCAAACCAAAACAACAAAGGAAACAGAACGGAAAGGAACAGAATGGAATGGAAAAGAAAAGAAAAAAGAAAAAAGAAAAGAAAAGAATCAATAAATAATGGAGATGTAAGTAGCTTATTGGAAATAACAGTGAGATTTTGTAAAACAAATCTACTAAAACAAAAATCTCAACCTCTTTGGAGTAACTAAGTTCACAAAACACAAATTTTGAGAATCTATAACATAACATTCAAAATATCTGGAAAAGTGTTCACAATTCTACACAGAAAGAAACAAGACAATATCAGATAACTGAAAGAAAAAGACAATCAAGAAAAAACAAATGGATGAATTGGGTGTTGGAATTATCAGACTAGGTGTTTTCGGCAGGAAATACTACTATGATCAACTAGATAAGAAAAATATGTTGTTAACGCTTGGAAAATTAAAAACTCTCTGCCCAGAAACAGATAATATGAAGATAAGTGAAATTTTAGAACTGGGGTGTATTCTATATTAAATACAAATTTATAGTCTAGCCTCAGTAACAGCATGAAAGTGACAGAAGAAAGTCAGTGAACTTGGAAGAAATTAACTGAAGTTACACAATACTGAACAAAGAACAGTTTCAAGAATCACTGAGTAAAAAAAAAAAAAGAATCACTGAGTAATGTCAAACATTATATTGTAATTGGAGTGCTTAGAAAAGAATAGAAGGTAAAGAGCAGAATAAAATAGTAAGAATGTCCTCAAATTCCCACAGTTACAGACATAAATTTGTGATGTCAAGAAGCTCAAAATGCACTTCACCTAGACAAAGAGGACTACATACGCAATCATATCACACTTAAGCTTCTGAAAACTAAAGAAGAAAGAAAGTCCTGAGAACATCCCAGGGAGATGAAACATGTATAAATAGAGGGGAAGAATGATTCAAGGTAATATTCCTGTGAGACGATGTAAACCAGAAGACAGTGGACCAGAATAAAATGTTAAAAGAACACACAAAAACATATAAACTAAGAAATACTTAATCTCTAAAAATATCTACTAATAAAACTAAACCCATTTATAGGTAAAAAAACAGAATAGAAATTGTCAATAGCAGATTGGTAACTATTACAAAAATGATAAAGAAATATTTTTAAGCTGAAGAGAAATGGAAAAAAAGAAAAATATGGTTTCTCTGATCAATGAAATGGTCTGATTTTGGCAAATATTTATACATATAAAAGAACATTTTCACTCTAAAGTGAATTAAACAGAATTGCTTAGAGTAAAATCTATAATTTCTTGAAAGACTGAAATATATTTAATTCATTATATACAACAATAAAACATAAAGGTTTCAAGTGCAGAGAGTAGCAAGCTCCCCATATTTTACATAGAATAATAAAATAGAATATGAAAAATTGAAGATATGTATTATAATCCATGGGACAACCTTGTAAAATTTAGAGATTATTGCTAAAATGTCAAGAAATAAATTAGAATGCAATTTTTAAAAAATATCTAAATCATCTTATGTAAGATGTGAAAGTGAAATGAGGTAGCAAAATACAAAAGGACAAACATAAAATTATTAGAAAAGTGTTGAAAAAATCTAACAGTTAAATATTTAAAATCTAACATTTTAATAAACATTTTAAATGTCAGTAGAATACATTTTAAGGCAAAGATCATAAAAGTATATTAAAAAGAAGAATCAGCAATATGTTACTTATCAGAAAAGCAGTTAAATAAAAATATTGATAAACTGAAGGTATGTGGGCAAAAAAGTTGTGCAGTATGATGCAAGGCTGTTGTGGTTCCCTTGATATCCAAAAAGACTGATTAAAAGGCTTTTCCCAGAGATTCAATAAGATGGTTTCATAAAAAAGAGTAATTCATAAAGATGACACCGCTTTTGCAAATATGAATGTACATAAACACAAAGTTTAAATATTCTTATAGTCTGCCATAATGAACAGAAGCAAAAGCAAAATTAGTTCTAAAATCAGGATAAGAAACTTACACAGCACTCTTACTAACTCGTGGAACACAGCTAAAATGTTTAGAGAAAACGTAGACAATATAAAAGGTAGGAACAGTTCCCTCAAGCTAATTATCCCATGCTACACGTAACAACTGTAGCAAATAAATAGTATCAGATACATCAAACAGTCACCAATTTAAATCACATACATACAATACACAATTCTCAGAAAGTTGAAGAGGAATGGTATCATACAAAAGGTATCCTGTAGTTACCAGGGAATTAAATTTGAAATTAAAATCAATAAAATATCTGAGATAATATGTAAATGAATGCCTATATTTAGAAATGAAATGATTCTTCTAAAAGAGTCAGAGCTCAAACAAAACCTCAATTTATAAATACTTCAGATCAAATGACAATAAAAGTATGACAAGATTTTCAGATTTTAAAACTGATACAATTCAATATTGACGCAATTTAATTTCAAGAAGTGTTAAAGAAAACTACTTGTAGAGGGAGAATAGTTCCAAATGAATATGTGAAGGTCTATAAAGTAGAAATTATACAAATAGGTATAGCTCTTCATTTTAAATTGTGATTTATTTAAGAAATAATGGGCATAGCTCAATGATAAATGGATACTTTGAGGTTCTAGGTTCAATGCTTAGTGTGTGTGCAAGCATGCACACACACAAATACACACACACACACACACACACACACACACACATGCACAAACTAATAATGCCAATATAAATACATCTTGGGGCTTATCTTTTAGAATTAAAATTTTCAACAATAGCACGAAGTATGGGGTAAAGGTAATTTATGTTGTAGTAAGTCTTATATGATGTGAATTAATATAATATTATTTGAAAATAAATTGTAACGTTCTTTCACATTAGCTAAATTGACTGTACTTTAATATTTGAGTTTCTTAATGATTTAAATTATAGTTTTTAAATTATTTATTTAGTGCTTGTTGTAGGGTTTCAACATAGATATTTCTCCTTTTTTTTTTTTATAATGGTGACTGAACCCAGGGACTTTGTATTGAGCTATATCCTCAATCCTTAGAAGAAATTTTGTTTTGAGACAGAGTTTTCCTGTGTCAGCCAGACTGAACTCAAACTTGAAATCCATCTATCTCCACTCCCAGAGTATTGGGATTATAAGTGTATGTCTTGGTTATTTTTCTCTTGTTGCTGAGACAAAATACCCAACACCCAAAATGAAGGAAGGAAAGGTTTATTTAGCTTACAGTTTGTGGAGGTTTCAGTCCATACTTGGCTGGTTCTGAGGCAGAGTGGCACATGGCAGAGGGCAAATTGTTCAGGGCAGCAGAGCACAGCAAAAAAAAAAAAAACAACCAGAGCAAAAGGGAGGAATGGCTGCAAGCAGCCTCTTCTCTTCCCTTACACTGTAAACAGCCTCCCCCGACCCAGGGGGCATGTAGCTCTCACACAGGTTCCATGCCCTCCTCTTCCACAGGCTCAGGATGTATACAAAGTAAGCACCCTGGCTGCCTGCTGAATCACATAGTTAACCTTTTAAACTTCCCAAATTAACACAATAAACAACACCCCAGAAGGGTAAGGGCATGTCCTTTTTACCCCAAGATTTACAACTGCTGAGTTACCTAGCCAAACCTCTCCACTCTCCAAGTTGACACAATGTATCAACCATAACACTCCACCCCTTGTCAACCTGGCAATCATACACATTTCCTTAAACCAGTTTCCAGATACAAAGCCATTATATTACATTAGAACCATAACATTTTGCCCCCATGCAAATGAAAATTAAACACTTCCAACATTTAAAGGCACAAAATAAACATTACCATTCCAAAAGGCACCAACAGGGTAATATAGAGCATTGGGACCAAAGCAAGTCCATAATCCAGCAGGGATAACATTGTGTCCTGTAATTCCACATACAGCATCTGAAGCAACTTGTGGCACATTATAAACTCCAAAGAGCTTGCATGAGTCCACCCCTATGGCACTTCTGGTGGTTATACCTCCCACAACTTCTCTCTTAGGCCTGCTTTGCTCCCTCCTTGCAGGTTTCCTCAGATGATCCATGTTCCTGGCTTTTCTAAACTTCTGAGGTCTCCAGGGCACCTTTTGCTTCACACTCACAGCCTCACATATTGCCCTCTCTGGGGCACACTGCTTGACCCCCCAGGCCCTCTGAAATCTGGGTGGAAGCCTCTTTAACCTTAGAACTCTTGCATTTTCCTTGCACCTAAAGCCAGGGCCATGCGGATGACGCCAAGGTCTGCTGCCACCTGGAGCAGTAGCCAAACTTTCCTCTCTCTTGACCTTAGGGGTCGAGTGCCCGGATCGCTGGGCACACTGAATCCAATGCTGAGGAGCAAATTCTCTATGCTGCTGCCATTCTGGAACCTGTTGTGTCCGCTGCCGCCATTCTGGAACATGGCACTCTTTGGCTTCCTTCTCAAGGCAAGATCTCTCACCTTTGCAGTTTTGAGGCTGCAAATGGTGGAGACTTGCTGCTTGTTGTGATGCCCTCAGGCCATCTTTTCCATTCTCTTGTTCCTTCTTAGCAATAGAGATCTCGTCAGCCATATCTTTGCAGTCCACAGTTTTACTGGAGCTTCCTTTCTGGCCAAACTCACAACATTTTAAATCATCCTGCTGGGCTCTTTGCTCTTGATTCTCAATATAGATCTGGATAAAAGCTGCCAACAATAGCCATGCCACTGCCCTAGTATTCGAATGCCTTGATTTCTTTTGCCAGATTAATCAGTTCACTGCTGCCCTTAATCGCAGTCTTAGGCAAAGTCTCTGGATACGAGCAAAATGCAGACAAACTTTCTTCCAAGCCATAACATACATCGTCTGGAGTCCAACAGCCAATGCAGTCCTTTCCAACAGAAACCTTCCAAACCCGGTCTTTACCAGCAGGATTTCTATTGGCCTTCTTGTCTTCTGAACTCTGACCAGAATCTCCCATACAGAACAGCTGAAGGCGTTCCAATGCATCTCTTTCAGGCGACATCTCCGAACCTTTCCAAACTCTTCCCATAAGCCATTTCCAAAGGCTCATGAACCACATGGTCAGGTATAGTAATAGCAACAACCCCACTCTGCTGGTACCAAATTCTGTCTTGGTTACTTTTCTCTTCTTGCCGAGACAAAATACCCAACACCCAAAATGAGGGAAGGAAAGGTTTATTTAGCTTACAGTCCGTGGAGGTTTCGGTCCATACTTGGCTGTTTCAGAGGCAGAGTGGCACATGGCAGAGGGCAAATTGTACAGGGCAGCAGAGCACAGCAAAAAAACAACCAGAGCAAAAGGGAGGAATGGCTGCAAGCAGCCTCTTCTCTTCCCTTACATTGTAAACAGCCTCCCCCCACCCAGGGGGCGTGTAGCTCTCACACAGTCTCCATGCCCTCCTCTTCCACAGGCTCAGGATGTATACAAAGTAAGCACCCTGGCTGCCTGCTGAATCACATAGTTAACCCTTTAAACTTCCCAAATTAACACAATAAACAACATCCCAGAGGGTAAGGGCATGTCTTTTTCACCCCAAGATTTACAACTGCCGAGTTGCTTAGCCAAACCTCTCCACTCTCCAAGTTGACACAATGTATCAACTATAACAGTGTACAACATCATGCCTGGCCTGTTTGTACCATCTACAACTCTACTCATCAGAATAACTCCAGGAGACATAGAAATATTACTCCTTTGTATACTTGACTTTTTAATGTAATTACTGTTATACATATTACAAATCTAATGACAAATTAATTATTATATTACACAATTTGATAACTTTTTAAAAATTAGGAAAACGAAGTCATAGTGATTTATGGAGTTTTTTTTAACAGTAAACTATTATTTATGGTCTGGTTCTCTTCACATGTTCTGCTTTTAAGTTGCCATCTAATAGTGATGATATTCTCCCTCCTCCTACTATTATAAATAGAACCACAATTCAATTATGAAGATATTTCTTCACAAAATTGCTGAAATATTGATTAACAAAATGGAGAAGCAATATTTGCTTTTACCAATTAACCAACACACAGTGTGTTGTGTGTGTGCATACATGGGTGAATATTTCAGTTACTGTTTGTAGTCAATTTCTTCCACCTGTACAGGGTCATTTAGTATTTCCTATAACATTGGTTGGTTAGGAGCAAATTGTGAATTTGTTTATCCTAGAAATGTCTATTTCTCATAAGATAGTTTTTCTAGATATGATTCTTAGTTAAAACGTTTCTTGCTCAGGTCAGCACTTTAAATGTAACGTCTCACTGATTGTTGGCCTCCCTTGTTTCTGAGGAAGAATCAGCTGCTGTTGTAGGGGTTGGTCATACATAGCTAGATATTTTTCTCTAAATGCTTCAGAGTTTTTCTTAGTCCTTCATCATCTTTGCTTTGACATGTATGTGGTTGGAGCCCTTTGGGTCTGCTAAGCCTCATGGATGCATAGAATAGTTTTAAGACAAATTTGGGCAGTTGTCAGCCATTCTTTGTTAAAATACTTTACTTCACTCTCTCTCCCATCATCTTCTGATACTATTACACATACATTTACATACTTAACAGAGCTCCTCATTTCTCAGAGATTCTGTTCCTTTTTACAGTTTTTCCTCATTGTTCTCTGAATTCTGTAATCCCTTTTATCCTCTAGATTACTCATTCTTTCTTCTGATAAATGTGTTAGTGACTTTTCATTTTAGTTGTAAATACACTACTATCTTTCCATGGTATTATTTAATAAATCTGTCTTTTTATTGATATTTTCACTATGAGGAAACATTGCCAAACCTTACCCTGCTTACTAACACATAGTCTCCCTTAGTATTTTAAAAATATATTTAAAAGGGCTGTTGAAAAGTATTTGCTTTTTAAATCCCAAAATTGGACTCTCCTGTTTGTTATAATCTGCTATATATTGTTATATATTTTGTTAAATATTTATACATTTATAATCAGCTATATTTTGTTATGTATGAGTGGCACATATTTATTCTGTTTCATGCCTTATTTTTCTTGAAAATTGGATTTTCAAAGTAGTATATTGAGAAGAAGCGAATACAATTCTTCTCATTTCTGGATATTGTTTTTGCTTGCTTATTTGTTAACTAACTGACTAGTTTATTTCAGTGATGCATATCTCCCCCCAGTATGAATTCTACACTGCTTCTCCTCAGAGAACATAGCTTTTGTCATGAGCACAGTCACACGGGCTAGCAGCCATCATAACAGGTTTCTATCGACTGTCTGCTCTGGCTGACTTCTTCTCTCTTCACATTATAACTAGACATTTGCCTCCATTAGCTGCTAGCTAATTTTTAAATTGTTTAATCATCCCTTGGGGTAGAAATTGTTCTATAGTCTAATCCTATTAAATTTGGTCCCTTTTCAGGAATTCCTTTTGAGGTGGGTCATTGAGGGTTATACTAATATAAAGAAGGCTGTTATTAGCTATCATTCTAATTCTTTCTGATAAAATAGTTGAAGTCTATGGTATAGCTTGTTGCTTTCATAAAGTTACCATCCCCCACATAAGGATTTTCTTTTGAAATTTCCATTGTTTTCAAGAGTATCTTTAGGGTTGAATTTTGTCACACTATTGTACAAAGTACTTTTCTTTAGGGAGAGCTTCAGAGCTCTTTGTTCTTATAACTTGGCTGTCCCCCAGGGGAAAATAGCGGACACACAGCTGCAAACTTTGTGGCAAAGACAATGTCCTACAGCTTTCTGAGGCTTTGCTTATAGACGGGATGCTGTGTTCTATTTCTTCAGTTTGCTTCTCCTGGGTGGAGCATATACTGTTTTAGCAAGCTGGCGTAAGAGCGCTGTGAGCCCCGGGAACCGCAGGGCGCTGTACTGACGCAGAAGGCTGGATGGAGGGCACCTCTGAACTCTTGGCTACACTTCCTGTGTCACTGCTTCTGTGCCACACACATGTGGCCTGTGAGAAAGATACTGAGGCCCAGGTCTGGCACCTGGGGAACAGAGAACACTGTTGTCTTTGTTACGTTCTGTTGTCAGGTGCACTTTCCGTAACACGAAGGGGGCTGGAAAGGAGGAGGCAAAGCACGGCTCCGATGTCACAAACTCGTGCTTCCTTTACCAAATTTTAATATGTTTCTTTTTCTTGAGTCTTTTTGTCTTATGTCCTTAAAACAATTTCCAGAGATTCTAAATGATTACTTCTGCAAAGTTTTCATGTATGGTGGGTTGAGGGGAAACAGGTTTTACTGGACTTGCATTTAATCTGTGGGTCCATTTAGAAAATCTATCACTTTCATAATATTCATTCTTATTATATATGAACATAACTCTATTTTCATCTTTTAAAGTTTTTTTGACATTAACTTGTGTATTTCACAAGTCTTATATGAAATGTACTTATCTTCTATATTTCACATTCATGATAATACAAATATATATTAAAGTTTCAATTTCAAGTTTGTCAATATTTTTATTGAGCTAAAATGTATATAATATTTGTCACTTACTTTCTCATGGACTCGAGTAAATTCACAATATTGTGCAATTCTTGCCTCTATCTAGGTTCCAAACTTTTTCCTTTTTTGCATTGCTGATGATCAAACCTGGGATGTTATGCAAGTTAGGCGAGTGTTCTACCACAGCACTACATCCCCAAACTTTTGACAAATTTCCTTTTGAGACTGATTTTTCTAATTGCCACAGATGGCCTCAAACTTTGAACCATTCTTCCTTAGTCTTCCGGGTAGCTAGGATCACAGGTGTGAGCCATGGTTCCCCGTTAAAACATTTTTATTACACTGAAAGAAAACCTTCCACCCATCAAATAGTTGCTTCCCCTTTCCCAACTCCTATTCCTCTGTACTTACAGGTTTACCTATTGGATATTCCTTTTTGTTTTTTAATTTTGGATATTCCTTATCTACAAAAACATTTGACACATGATGTCTGTGCCTGGGACCTTTCACTTAACCTACTGTTTTTGAGGTTTACCTGTATTGTAGCATGTATCCGAACTTTATTTACAATTTTTCTTTAAGCAGCCAATTACCCTTTAAAAATATGAAAAGTGTGTTCATTATGTGTATTTTCCCAGTTATTTGCTATTTGCAGGGTTCTTTTGCTTTTTATAATTTTCTCCTAGTGTTTTCCCTTTTTATTTTATGTAGTACTGGTGATTGATAAGCTCAATAATGAGCTCTCAGAACTCCAGTTGGACAACGTCTATGTTTCACATTTGTATCTTAAATATATTGTTTTTAGAGATCAGACTTGGCTGACCTCTGTCTTTATTGTAGAAATGTTCCATTATCTATGGTGTCTCATTGTTTCTTATGAGATGTCTGCCATAATTCTTAACTCTTGCTACTTTAACAGTGTTCTTCCCCCCTCCCCCTCTGGTTTCCATCAAGTTGATCATAACATGCAGTGGAAGCAAATGTATAAACTTTGATAGATGTGATCTTTGGAAGGATATTCTGAATGCTTTTTAAAAAAGAAATTAATCAAGTAAAATAGTAGTAATCAGCAGTGGTGGCTTACTACAATAGCATGTCAGAAAACTGGTAGCCTCTCCTAATTATTTTTCCTCTGTCCATACTAAGATTTGTAAAAGCAGCACATTTTCCATGTCAAATCTTTATTTTAGAAATATCTAATGTGTTAATTAAGCTGTGTTATTTTAGTCAACGATGTTTCAGTCTCTGACTTCAAGAAAATATATTTTCCCATCGTTACCTTCCTCTTTTACACCTCTGTCAAATTCTCTGCCCTACCCTAATGTCATTGCTGATTAACTGTACTGACAAGGAGGAAGCATGCTGCCCTTCCTAGTTATTAATGTACTTCTTTTCTAATCATCCTAGCATAACACATCTTCACTTTTTTATGGTAGTGGTAGCTGAATGCAGGACCTTGCCACTGAGCTATATTCCAATCTATTTTTTATTTTTCATTTTTAAGTTTTGCAACAGGATCTCACTAAATCAGTAAGTTGCCCAGGCTTGGCTATGATCTTCCTGCATCAGCTCCCCAGAGTTGTTCCCACAGTTTTGAAATTATATGTTTAAGTGTTTTTTCTCTCTTCTATCTATTATTGATATCCTTAAGAATAGTTCCAAAAACATTAACACTTGAAGCCTCAGGTCTATCATTATATTTAATTAATCCTTAATATCTTTTGTTTAGAAAAAAGTAAAATAGTTAACTGTTCCTATAGAACAGCATAACAATTCCCTAAATCATTTTTCTCAAAACATATTACATGAAACTTCTATAGAAATAATGATCAAAAATGGTGTCCTGGGGCTAAGGTTGTTCAGAAAATACATTTCACAAAAGTAAGGAGTTTTTGCAAACTTCTCTGAAATTGGCTGTACAGCATGTGTTTTATAAATGTACATACAAATCATGTGAGTTTAGAAATATTTTCTGAGGGTAAATCCTTTGGTTTTAGTAAAGGAATGAGGAAATAGGATTGTGAGCCTCTCATCCATGTAGTCATGAACTGTTCAGTACTGGTAGCTTGTAGTGTGGGAATCTTTCTGCTGTTTGA
Organism: Dinomys branickii; assembly: GCA_004027595.1. NCBI lineage: Eukaryota > Metazoa > Chordata > Mammalia > Rodentia > Dinomyidae > Dinomys > Dinomys branickii. The sequence goes on from PVLD010024838.1 coordinate 23,807, forward strand.
GTGAAAAATTCTAAATTATTGTCTTAAGATAATGGGAAATAATTTAATTATGATAAAATATTACTAAAGCATTGTTCAAATGATCAGTCACTCCATGAAAAGACATTTCAAAATTAAGTGATTTAAATGAATTACTACTGTCTTGCATAGTTATTTGGGTTAATTGCATATGGGTGACTAGTTATTACTTTTGGTCTCTTATGTAGTTATAGCCAGATGTTGAATGAGGCTGTAGATATTTGGTGGCACCAGTTGTCTGGATATCTAAAATGTCTCACTCACACAGTCAGCAGGAAGGTCTGTTGGCTGTGAGCTTACCTAGGAATGCCACAGTATCTACATTAGTCATGAAAGAAGTGGGATATCTCACAGAAGCTGAGTTCTGAGTGATTTTATGACAAGGGCAAACATTATTTCAGAAATGCAAAACTGCATAATTTAGCATGGCCTAGCATTTAAAATTTCATGGCATAATTTCCACTGTATCCTCATGGTCAAAGACACCAGGCCAGCTCCATTCAAGAGGAAAGAATGTAGATTTCACTTCACAGTTAGGAAAAGAAGCAAATAATTCAGTACCTCTTAATTGGTAATCTAGCTACAAATTATATAAAATCACTTTTCAAAAGGGTGGTACTGATACCACCCTTCTAAAATTCATTCATTCATAAAAAGTTTCAAGTATCAAGACCAGAATACTTTTTATTATAAATTAGATTCAAGAATATAAGGCTTTTTTTTATTTTAAAAAATAAAAGCACAAAAACATATTAACAAACAGACACAAATTAGCATAAGAAATAGTACAATCAAAGCTGATTTACAGACAAGGTGACATGGACTCAACAATGGTTGTTGCTTTACCTATTGATATCTTCGAAGTGTATATACATGAACACAGATACAGACATACGAAATTGGTCAAACAATCATCTCAACAACAGAAAA
>PVLD010024839.1:0-24752 GCA_004027595.1 Dinomys branickii
AGCATCCAGAGCTAATTCCCTTCTATCTTCTCTATAATTCTGTATTTCCTCAGTCGTTTTTGTATTAGCAGAAATGAAGATAACTTTATATTATACAGCATCCAGTGCAAATTCCCTACTATCTTCTCTATAATTTGGTATTTCCTTTAATGTTTTTGTGTTAACTAATGTGAAGATAACTATGTAATACAACATCCAGCTCTAATTCCCTACTATATTCTGTATAACTTTGTATTTTCTGTATTGTTTATGGCTTTTCTGGTTCATATGTCTCCATTCTTTTGTCTTTAAAATAAAATTAAAAAAATAAATAAATAAAGTAGCCATTGTCTCTCTTTTGCTTCTGTACAAAGGTAATAAGGAAAGAACAAGATCATAAATTTTGATGATCAGAATACAATAGTAATACATTTTCATAATCTAAAAAAAGATTTTCAGATTCCTCCACACTTCACTCAATACACAAATTTCTTCAGTTTCTCCTCTACTACACCAAAAAAGATTTCATATTCCAACTGGCATGTGCCACTGCATATTGCTTCACAAAGTAGTTTTCTCTGTACTTGGATTTTTGCCAGTTTGCAAAGCACTTATGCCATTTAATTCATAGTAATCTGATTATTCAGAACGATAAGAGCAGGTACTAGGAGAATGAGACAGGAAGGATAATGGACAGGTAAGCAGAGTGCCGGTAGAGCCACAGCCACAGAAAGGGCCTAGATGCCCTCACACCCTAGAAGCATATGCCTCAGAAATGCAAAATACTACAACATAAAATTTGTATTAAGTCTTGGTTAATGCAAATCAAGAATACAAAGTATGTGGCTTCTATCTAGGATTGAAATGCTTGTTCATACTTATTAGTTACAGTGACAACCTGCTTAACATTCTAGGAGTCCAGCAACTGTAAAATGCTTTCAAGAGAAAAGAAGGGCAAATTGTTATATTTTCTTTCTTGTCTTCTTTTTAGTCCATCTTTTTAAAACTATCAGTCCAGGCCAAATGAGGAACGCTGCCATCTTTCCCACTGGTAGGCACACTCAATCTCTCTGAGGTCACCATAACAGTCTGCCACGCACTGGGAGCTAAAGGGTTTTGGAGAATGTCAAAAGGCCAGAAAGACAAAACTCTTACCGTGGACCACAAAGTACTGAGAAACATCTACTGAATTGCTTTAAGATTACAAAGCTTTGCTTAAGAGTGATCAAAATACTGAATTTGTAGCATGTTTAACTAAAGTTAAGTGTGCTATTTGAAAATGTGATATGGAACAAAACTAATTCAAATAATGAGAGATTGAATCTATATAGAGGTTTCATCAGCACTTTACCCTGACCAGCTGCAACTGTGTAATAACTAAGTCAGTGATCAGATATAAATAACCTGTAAGTTGACTGAATTAGGTCTGGTTCCCTTTGCTGGTTTGCATGTGTAAGCACATTCAAAAAAGTGCATAAAAGTTCATGTTTACTTTATTATGAATGTTGACAGCATATATGTGTGTTTAAAAGCCTCAGAAATGTTGAAGTCTTGTAAGTATTGTTTAATGATGATACAAAGCCTGATACTGAAATGCCACAAAAAACACCAATTGAAACTGAAAAAAGTGATGATTCCCCAAATATTTTTTCCTACTTTGAATCAAACAATGTCATGTAGATATTGACTTGGCTATATTTCTAATTTAGAGTGATAGTAATGTTTCCAATTAATATGTATCTGCTATCTGGTATGGTTTGGATTGGCGTCTCCCAAAGGTCTGTGTGTTAGAGGTGTGGTCCTCAGGGTGATGCTACTGTGAACATTTAAGAGGTGATGTCCCTTAGAAAGAGAATCTTAGAAAATATGGAGGCCACTGGATTTGGGAACACAGTCAAGTTATATTCCTTCATAAATTGTTTCATGTATTTCATTGTAGTTACAGAAATGTGGCTAACACAGCATGTAACTTGACTTGCTAGATATACTTGTGACTATATTGCAATATCAAAAATGATATGAGATGGTCAGAAGTGAATTCTTTTAAAATTCAAATTATTTTATCAATTTTTTATAAACATGAGTATTTTGTTACCAGAAATATGACTGTCCTATATATATATTTTTTTTCCGGTACCAGGGATTGAACTCAGGACCTTGTGCTTGCCAGGCAAGCGCTTATGCCACTGAGCTATACCCCCAGCCCCCTGTCCTATATATTGTTAAAATTGCCAAAATGTGCACATTCTAATGGGGGTATTCTTGTGAGTTACAACTAAGGAAGGTAAAGAGATAAACTAAATAAAAACCAGACATAGCATGACTTATTTAGACTTACACAAACTAGAATATGTTTCTACCCCTATCTTAGCAGTAGCATTTGTCTAAGGTTGGATTCTTCCACTTCACACCAGTCAAGGATTTAAATACAAATAGTTCATTTGGGTGGTGATCCCAGGATCCCAGGAATTATGAATGGAAAATGAAGAAATACAAGTGAAAAGGAAAGGATACAGTAGAGACTGCATAAAACAGTGGTTAATAATGAAGGCAATTTGGGTACAATCCTACAAAGAACTTCTGGAAGACAGTGGTAAAGACTCAGAGCTGTCCGTCCCAAGAGCCAAGGAGGCTTTTGGTCTTTTTCTACCAATTCCTGTTCTCATTATTGGACAGCTGCTCAAGGAATTGTAAGTCCCATCACGTGCCTGCACCATGCACAACTTGAGCACATTCCTATAGTTGGAGACTGCCCTCTGGTACACAGACACGTGCTTGTGCTAAGATGCCTTTAATGTACAAATGGGACACTGACAGCATCTGTGCCCACACTATTATTTGTTAAATATCAGAAGCTTCCTAAATTAAGAACTTAAAAGGTGAGTCACAATTTTGGACTATAAATGTGAAATCCAATTTCCATATACTGCCCTTAAAAATGAGAAAGAAACCAATATTTTCCTTATATTCCTCAAATTGGCTGTTCTTCCAAGAAATTGTGAAAGACTCCTATACAACAGAGTCATTAATCATTTTTTTCAGCTAAACCTATTGTATGCAAACTCAGTTTAAACAGAATCCCTCACTGGTTCTGATTTGCTTTTGAGAGTTTGCTGATGCCAGGGATGCTACATTTACACACACACTTTACAACTGAAAGAGGGGCATTTGAAGAGGAGTCAGAGCAATCATTCTAATTAATAACAACTCAAAGACTGTTCTTTCTTTCTTTCTCCCCTCGGTAACCAAAATGAAACAAGAGATAAGCTTACAGTTTTGCCCCAAAGGTTCTGTAGCTGGCAGCTGATCAAAATGTGTAGGGGCAATAACACTGGGCCATTCTTTCATATTTCAGCAGATTTTTAAACTGTGAATTATATACGAGCTAAGAGGTGAAAGTGATATCGTTGTTACTAGAATTCCAAGTTGTTGTCAACACTATTGTGTCTACCTTGAAACCACAACCTCTTCAAAACACATATTAATGCAATTTCAGGAGACAAACTAAGAGGGTGTTCTTTACTCTCTAAAGGGCTTAGCTCTTTCAGGCTAACCTTAATCTTTTCTGTATCGGAATTGAAAAAGAATTTTCCTTAAATATGCAGTTCTTTTGGAATTGAACAGACACAGAACCAACACTGAAATCATAAAGCACAAGATCATAAGCTAAAATGTTAAAAACACATTCACTTCCATCTGTACACTTTTGAAATCTGATTTTCATTTTAGACAAACTTATTAGGTCCATTTTCAATCTGACCTGATTATGTTTGTTTACTTGAAAATGGTGATTGTCTACCTTGCTTTCCTTCTATTTTCCTCAGCAAAGCCTTAGGCCAGTCCTTAGAACAGATTGAAATGCTCTAATAAAATGCCCCATAGGACATCACTTTGTTCCCATTCTTCCTTAATATCCCTAAACCCCTGTGCAGTGGGGAGGCCGGCACCTGAAAGAAGCAGGAGGGGGAAGGACTGATCAGAAAAGCAAACCACTATCAGCGGAGAACTTTCTTTCAGGAAAAGGCTTCCAAATGAGCTTCTTGTCATTCTTTTGTTTCCCAGAAACAAATTGTCTGCTGCTATATTTTCTCAGTAACTGGTATCATTTTAGGGATGCTCTTTTTACTTGCAAGTTAGATGGCACATTTTAAATCTTCTCTCTTATAAAATGCCACGATAGAAAGCATTACATAAATTCAAGGCATGTACAATACTATGCACAGTTTTATTGGATAAAAATAGATTTGAGAGTTATATGTTAGGGTCTATACAATCCCCTAACAACCCATGAAATATGAAACATTCATGCAGTTAAGCAAGCGTTAGCTCCATTAAATCAAGCATCTACAATTTCAATAAATATTTTAAATGCTTGATTACATTGTTTTCACACTTGGTCTGGTGACTTGGCTATAGCACAGTGATGCCCTGGAACTCCACTGATTTTCTCAGAATGTTGCGAGTGTTTCTGAGGAACAATGCTCTCTTCAAGTTACTTTTCTGACATTTTCAGATGGACTAATATAGACCTTGCCTATGTAACAATCTTCATTAATTTTTAGAAATTCCAGTCCCATTTAAAAATAAATGTTTAGAACAGAGCTTGTTGATTTTTCTGAAATGATATTACACACTGCAAACCATTCTGAATCTGAGTTTTCCAGAAATATAAAGTCTGTGTTATTTTCAGAAAATAATTTGAAAAACTATTTTGGACAATTTAATGAGACACTTTGCCAGATATTGTATTTTATAAACTTGAAGAGGTTGGGTGACATTTCTTCCTCTGGTCCACTTCAGTTCTGTTTAAGTGTTTCAAGCCTGCATGGATTTCCTTGGCATTTCAGCATGTAGCTTTTCCAGGGCTGTCTGATAGTACTGCTGTGAAATGTGATTAGGGAATTTGAGAGAAAAGAAAGTTGGCTGAGGGTCATTACCAATTAGATGAAAATTCAGATGAAGACTAAAAGCTACCAAACTACTCAAATAGAGTAATGAATACTTTTCCAAACTTTAAAAAAGACATTTAGAATGTAATTTTATTGTGGGTTTTTATTAAATTTTAAAATAGAAAAAGTATCAAGTCTACTCAGACACCCAAATACAAATCGGTAATGCAACTCCCTAATTTGTTGAGTGAGGAAAAGGCTGAGGTTGGTCCAGAGTTATGGTACAGTTTAAGCCATCATCAATAGTTCATAGGTGAGGGAATTCATTGGAACGTCTGGTCCTTCAACAACAAATGCTATGCTGTAGCTTCATGGGCCTGAGAATGATGGTGGGAAGTTTTCTCCTTTTTTCTTATTTTCTACAGAAAATAACAGGATAGTCATCTCCTGAGACCAGCGTTTACTTCAGCCTAATGAAAGCAGATTAGGTTCTTTGCTTGTTTTTCTAATGGGCTGATAAAAAGCACTAATTTTCCCTAGTTTAAAATTATATTGCAAATATTCCCTGTGAGCATATAAGTATATAACAATAATTTAATTGTTCAGAAAGGTAAAACACAGAATAAACAACTCTCCACAAAATTGGATTCTTTTTTCATGTATTATTTTAACTACAGTGATTTTAACAGTTTTACAACTACATGTCCTATTACTCTTTAAAGCGATAAAACTCAATATGAATAATTCAAGCACAAATGTGACCATGCAGTTCCAGAAACATCTGAGAAGTTCTGGTGGATCCACAATGAATAATACTGATATTTACTATTAAACTCTGTAACTTAAAGGTGGTAATGTAATAATATGTTAGCATTAAAAAGAAAAAGATATGCCAATCCCATGGAAGAAATTGCTTCACCTCAAATGGACCACAATGAGATTATAGAGTCAAAGAATTGTAATAAAACCCACACCAGAAATTAGAAATGCGAAATTCTGACAATGCTCAGTGTTTTGGTCCAATCACACATAAAGATCTGTGATGAGGGTAGATTTTGTTCATCAGTTCTTATCCCTCTGTTTAACTCACAAAATGCTTTGTATAATTTGAATGTGTTGTGTCTCCATCAGAAGTACATTGAGGTGTCCAAATACTTCTGAGCTGAAACATCTAAAGAAGAGAAATTAACTAAATAGACAAATAAAAAAGATAAACTAAATTAGGCATTCATTCTGTGAAGTAGACTCTTCAAGAGTTGTGACTTATGAACTGAAAATTAGTTCTGTGGTTAAGTGCAAGAAACTAAATCCAAATTACAATACTTTATCATCATTTTTATACATTAAGCAAATATAAAGGAAAAAAGAAGAAGAAGACAAATGATGGAATGGAAAAAATGTTTGCAAACCATATATTTGATAAGAACCTGATATTCAAAATATATAAGAAACTCCTACAACTCAATAGCACAACCAAAAACAACCCAGTTGAAGAATGAGCAAAGGACTGAGATAGATACCTCTCCAAAGAAGATGTACAAATGGCCAACAGGTACATATACAAAAAGATAGTCAATATCACTTATCATCAGAAAAATGTAAATCAAAACCACAGTGAGATATCTAACAACTGTCAGGATGGCTATTCAAACTACAAAAAATAGTAAGTGTAGGACAGCATGTGTATAAATTGGAATCTTTGTGCATTATTGGGCGGATATAAGATGGTACTGCTGCAATGGAAAATAGTACAGATGGTCCACAAAAAATAAAAAATAGTACCTCTAGATTATCCATCAATCATATTTCTAGGACCTCTTCTTTTAATGAGATTTAATTGGTCTTTTTCTTTATGGTTAGTACTTTCTGAAACTTGTTTATAAAACTTTTGCCTACTCAGACGTCATGAAAATATTCTGTTTTCCTCTAGAAATGTTATTGTTTTATCTTTTCAATTCATACTTGCAGTGAACAAGGAATTGATTTTTAGTGTTTGAAGTGTGGACAAAGTTTTATCTTGGACATATGAATATTTGGATAGACGGTTATCTAACTGATTTGGTATCACCCATTTACTGGAAAAGCAATCATTTTTCCAAATGGATTGACATCTTTATTTATACTGGACATTTATATTTATAAATAAATTAAGTTGAGACGCTCTAGTCTGTTCAAGTAGTTTAAATCTGACATTCAAAAAGCTTGATTAATAAAGTAATGAGTTGAATATATGTCACAATTTACAGGTTGGAAGAAAATAACCATAAAGATGCCAATAACCTCAATGTATATACACAGATTAAATGCAATCCCAGTGAAAATTTCTAAATATTTTTATGTTGAAATTGGCACACTACATCAGAAACCAAAAGCCCAAATAGTCAAGATATTCCTGAAGGCAGGTTAATCTGGAAGATTAGCAGAAAATTAATGTACAAAATATACAAAGAACTCAAAAATCTTAACAAAAATCAAGTAATCCAATTTAAAAATGGGCAAATGATCTGAATAGACAGTCTTCAGTGAGAAATACAAATGACCAACAAAGATATGAAAACTGTTCAATATCATTAGCCATCAGAAGTATGCAAATAAAAACTGTCATAAGATGCTATCTCACTCCACTTACTATAGCCATTATATAGAATAATAATTATAATAAATGTTGGTGAGGGACTGTTACACACTGTAGGTGGAAATGTAAATTAGCACAGCCAGGATAGATACCAATACTGTGGTCCCTAAAAAGCTAAAAGTAGAACTACCATCTAATCCAGCCATCCTACTCCTCAGTATATATCCAAAGGAAATGAAATCCGCATAACAAAGACCTGTATTCTTATGTTTACTCTAGCACTTTTATTTTTTTAATTTTAAAGAGAAAAAAAAACAAAATAACAACAATGAAGACAATAACAAAACAATACAAAAACAATATAGGATCTCAAAACAAGGTGATAGGAATTAACAATGGCTGCTATACTACATACTGCCATCTTCAGCGAAGTTGCTCAGATTACTAGATGGCAGAATACAAGATTAATCAAACAATTAAAGACAATAACAAGTAGCAAAAAACCATTAGAAATGATACAGAATTTTGTTAAACAAGATGGGAGGACTTTAGCAATGGTTGTTATATTGCATATTGTTGTCTTCCAATTATAGCACTTTTCATAATAGCTGAGATATGGAATCATAGGTGCCCATTTGTTCATTATCTGCTTTTTCTACTGGTTTTTGATCAATTTTTTTATCTTTGATGCATGACTGTCTTTAAATTGACTATTATATAGTGTATATAATAAAATGAAGAGATATTTTAGGGTTGTGGATGATGTAATCTTTCTCTAAAGTGCATTTATTTTTATTTTATCTCTTTCAGACAAATACTTTAAGAGAACTAAAAGTCCCAGAACAACTTAATTCAAGCAGAAAATGGTATTAGCCAAAGCTAGACTTTAATATCTGTAAGTGGAGCCTCCATTTTACACTTAACTAGTGTAAAGTTTCACCCTTTTGAATTCTAACAGAAACTCTAGAGTACATCGGTACATTTTCTTTTTGGTGGACTTGAACTCAAATTTCTGTCTCCAGATCCCTCTTAGTGAACTACAAGCTCTGTGCCACTTAATCAGCCACTCAGACACTGCTTTGCAAATTGCAAAAAGCCTTGAGGTAAAAAACCAGCACCAAATGCCAGGCTCACTTTGCTGGCTTTTCTTCCCTAAAGGCTCTTAGGGCCACTAATTCTTATGCCTTCACAGCTCTCCTGTGCCTTCAAATAAAGCCTTTTAATATTTCATTTAACCTCTCTAGTTGCCCTCAGTGAGACTTGTTATTTTGCCAGAAGTTGGACTCCTTCTCAATCCGTGAATGATGGACATAGGTTTAAACATTCATTGAGTGCTTCCCAAGCAATGAGTGCTAAATGAAAGGTCCGTATGTGGCTTGTCTCACATAAACTTCATACCAACTCTTAAGTGCAGAATGTCTATTGTGCAGACAAAAGTGAAACCCTTGCCTAAGAATGTATCTCTAGTAAGCTCCACGTGTAGACATTCAGGCATTTACTTTGGTCTTTACTCCCACAGCTTATGCTAGATATCACCAATTATTTTAACTGAAACAAGTTCACATATTAAATGAAACGAATTCACATATTAGGAAATGCAGAAGCAATCACGGTTATAGAAGTTCAAACGTTCCCCAATGAGAAACACTCTGGCTGCATGGATCTCCTTCATTGTTTACTCCAATGCCCCTCCCTCTCTGCCTCTTTCCCTTTGCTTTCCTGACCTTTTCTTCTTTTCCTTTTGAGGTCCGGATCCAACCCAGAGCCATGCACAGACTAGCCAAGTGCTCTATTACTCCCAAAATTTTCTCTAATTTTTATTGGGAGGGAAAGTTTTCAAGTGTGCTAAAATATACAAGTACATCAAAAGCAATCTTAAGGAAACAAGCACGTAGTTTCAGCTGTCAAATTTTGTCATTAAAAGACCCATCCCCTTGTATCTTCAGTTTTGCTACAACATTCTAAATAAAATTCTGGAATTCTGAACTGCGGATGTAGCTCAGTGGCACAAGCACCTGCCTGGCAATCCAGAGGTCATGAGTTCGATTCCCCAGTACAAAGAAAAAATAAAATGGAATTCACTCTTTAAATACTTCAATGATATAAGGCCAGGGTCAAACGTGTAATTCTTCAGCTTTCCCAAGTACTGAGATTATAGACATGTACCACCATGCCTGGGTTAATTAATAATTTTGAAGGTTATATTGAATGTACCTTACTCAGGAAAAACTGGAAATCTATTTCTTTAGAAAAAGATGAACATCGTAGGAGTTTTGTTTGATACTCAAGAGAACTCAGTGGATGTTTACAAAAATTACATGTACAAGAATGTTCACAGTGTAGTAGTCAAAAACAGGAAACTACTTGATATCTAATAAGATAAGAATGTATAAATAAAAGGGGAAAGGACAGTAGGAAAAAAGGAAAAAATACAAGTGAGTCATACTAGTGTCTCTTAATTCATTAAAAAGGAAGATTTGTGCTAATGTTGATTGGGGAAATTTTTATGCCCATATCTCATACCCTGAGCAACTACAACTATTGTTATTCTATTATTTTGTTAAGAAATTTTGTTTTACTTTTTTCCATAAGATAAAAAAGAATGTATATATAAATTATGGTATGGTCATGCAACTGAACAAACTAGACTCATGTACAACAGTGTGATTGAATTTCACAGACATAATGTTCAATAAAATATATATTATTCCACTAATATAAATTTCTAAAATAGGCAGAGTGAATTCATGGATGACACAGTGGAAAAGCAGATAACACTGGAGGCCATACTGGCCAGGAAGGAGCCTTCTGGGACGATCAAAATGTTCTTTATTTTGATCTGAATGGGATTACACAGGCAAATGCATAGGCAAACCTCAGAGTTTGAACCCTTTACCCTTTACAAGGTATTGTTATTATATTTCAAGAAGAAGTGATTTTTGAAAGGGAGCAGTAAGTATGCTGTAGGTAAGAGCTGGCAAAATTTTCTGCAAAGGGACATAGAGGAGATATTTTTGACTTTGTAGACCACACATGCTCTGTCACACCTACTTTTTTATTTTTAGCATAAAAGCAGCCATAGGTGATCCATAGATGAATGAGCATGATTATCTTCCAATAAAACTTTACAAATGCCACTCAACATTTAACTTTCATATGATTTCTACATGTCATGATATATTACTCTTTGTTGCACATTTTCAACCATTTAAAAATGTAAAATCCACTCTTAGCCCATTGGAACATATAAAAACAAGAAGTGAACTACATTTGGCCGACAGGCCATAGTTTGCCAACCCATTCTATAGAAGCATGAAAACTTAAGGAGTTCTAGAACATTGGAGTCCCAAATCAAACTGACATTCACAGATGGATGATCGATTTGAACCTTTCTATAATTGCCGGGACAGATAAGAAGAGCCAACATAACATGTTGATCGGTGACAGCGGTCTGTCATGGGAATGTATATTGTTATTTTCATACTTTGACTTACCATGAAAGTAAATGATGCTCTGGGCTTGTTATCATTAAACAACTGTAAAAGCAATCAACATTTTCTCCCTGCTATGTTCTTTATTTATGTGAATGTTTCACTATACACACTGGTGACAACCCTAATTCGAGGTTTTAGGGAAATGGCACTAAAGGCAGGCAGCTTGTGTGTAGAACATCTCAAATGAATCTCCCTCATTAACCCATCTCTAAAGCGCTCTCCTTTTAGGAGCACGTTTTCCTGTGTCTTGGAGGTATTCAAGGAAGTGATGATAATGATAAGATGTGGCACTTATCATGTTTCCCCCTTTCCAAGCGTTTCTCTTTAAAAAGAACCTAAAGGATACATTTTAAGTCCATTTTCTTTTCACAGCACTGGAAACCACAATTTTTACTAACTCCAGAGCAAGCTGTGGTGTTTTTGAAAACATGTGCTGAGTTTGCTACCAGAAAACTCTAGCTACGGCTAGTATTTTTTCTTCAAAAATGATGCAATTCTCCTTTCGAATGCTGTCTTTTCTGTTCTTCCATTACACAAAATGTAACCAATTATATAAAGTTTAATCACCTAACCTAATAATCCCTTGGTGTAATTTGATTTACTTTAACAGCTATATTAGCAAATGTATTATATACCTGCTTAATCTGGGAAATTTTTTCCATGGTACCAAAATTCATTTAATTCCTATATGGTAAGCACTAGAAGAATAATGCAGAAATAGGTAAGAATTTAGAGCCTCATGAGAGAAACGGACACAAAGGACAGATTCTATCTTTGACTTATCTTCTGCAGGCACATAGGTGCCAGCTTCTGACGGCAATGCCAGTTCCAAGAATTTCCCAAGATTCCATCTTGCTTTCTTGAAGTGTATTTCACATCTTCCATACACTAAATGCTTCTCACAATTTCCTTGGACCTTTTGGTTTTAACCATCTGCTTGGATCTGACCCCCCTGGCTTACTTGATTCAACTTCCTGTTCAGTTCAGCTCTGCATCCTCTTGATATCCGGCCAGGTGAGAACATGAAAGAAAGCAAATTTTCCATTAGTCCTATGCCCAAAGAACCATGATACCCTGGATGTCCTCTGGTGTGGAGAGAGGGTTCTAGAGGTACAGCTCAAATGGGGATAATACAATTGAGTTGAATGATTTCAACAAGGGCACAGAGAAAGGAGCTAAACTTCCATGTGTAACAATTGGCAATTATCTAACTCAATTTATGGCTGTCCACGACAATAAATGGACTCAACTGAAACAAAGTATAGGCAATATTGACGCTCTTTGGCGTCCATGGGCTGATTCAAACATGTAGGAAGTGAGTTTTCAGTTATATATCAGGCAACCAGAGTTTGAAATCCTGTCATCTATAGTTAGCTCTTCAATGATAATTTAATCGATTGCTATATTAAACTTTTGAAACCAAGCTCCTTTAATATTTGTATAGATGCCTATTCTCATGTTTTGAGCTCAGGAAGCCTCTCACATCTCAAAAGTTCTTTTTTTCCATAGACATAGCCTATTTTTCATTAAGCTGAACAGAGTGGCTGAGCCAGTGAATAGAGCATCCAAAAAGATAATAACAGCGAGGTGTTCTCTTTGTAGGACTACATCAATTCAAGCAGGAAAATCGATGCACCTGGGGGAGAGTACAATGCTATTCCAGCATCATTAATGCTCAGAGGCAACAAAAATCGCAAAGAGAAAAACTCACTTGACTTTAGTCATGCAGAGAAACAACAGGTGAGGAGACTAAGCTCTTTCTCAATTGCTTAAAAAGAAATGTCCATCTGAGAGGCATTCCTCTGTTTACTATTAGCAACTCCAGCTACTAAAATTAGAAACACATATTTAAAACACTGTGGGCTTTTAAAAGACTTTGTCATCTTTGTTTTGCAACACACATGTGTTGAAAATAAGTCTAGATTGTGGTGTTTTCCCTGCTTTCTTGGTAACAAAGCTTGAGACAGGAATTTCAGGAAGGAGTGTTGCATCATTGAAGCCAGAAAAAGACCTTGCTAATATGAAGGGTTCTACTCAGCTGTCTTGTTCATTGAGCTGTGCAATTTCTGTTACACAAACATTTAAACTATTGTTACCAGTACCAAAAGGACCCCATTTGATAGAAAATAATCCCTGTCTGATTTTCCCCATATTAAATATAAAAACTAGAAGGCACTATGAAGAATTTTGGTGCCCCTCTCAGAAATATAATTCTCCTTAAAAGGACAAATGCTTATTTCAATTGCCCCTTGTATTAGTTAGCTATAATATAATAATGCTCAGTAACAAATTGAGAAAAAATTTCAGTAGCTCACCCTTTTACACTGAAGGTGATGTAGAGACAGTTGGGATCCTTAGGTAGGGTTAGATTAGGGAGCTGGGCCCCTTTAAGAAGTAAAAAAGAAATAGGCTCTGCATCTCAGCAAGCGTCTGCAGCTGAGGATAGCCTGTGGTTCAGACACCTGCTTCTGTGTAGCTACACCAAGCTGACAGCCCGTGCTTTTGACACCCTTTTCTGTGGAGCTACACAGTCACATCTAAGCCCCTCTTTAAGTAGATTACTTCTTCCCCTTAAAATTCTCCTATTAGCCCACCAAACCTAGCTCCATAGCAACAAGCCCAATAACCAATCAAGTAGCAACCCTTGGAGGGGGTGGAGACAGGACTCCTACCCCATAAAACTGGACTGCAGCCCCAGATTCTTTGGTGGCCCAGCCCTGGGGACCTCCAGTCCTCCAGAGTGGCTTTGTACCACTTCTTCTTACAATATCTGCAATAAAGTACTTTTCTTGGCACTGGTCTTCTCTGACTCCTCCAGCTTTCTACACGGGAGAGAGAGACAAGCCTGGCGATGGTGAGTCTGGGGATCCAGAAGTAACTGTAGCAGTTTTTAAACGTTTCTCATGAAAATCACATGTGCTACCTAGAAAAATTCAAGGAACAAGAATTTGGGGAGAAAATTTTTTATTATGTTCCATTGTTTCGGCATTCCTAAATTGGAACACTAGACATAAATTTAAGCAGATCTGCAAACTTGTTATGCCTCTGCTGGGCAGGAGGAGTTTCCAGACACTGTCAGTCTCCAGGTTGGATTCAGGTATATCCCCACATCTCCATATTCTCCATGAGCCAAATGCTACCTGGGATAGACTGTTCTCAGGAAAATCACAGGAATACAAGTGGCCAAACATGGACATGTGAGCAAGTTGAAAGCCTATGCTTCTAACACAGCTGTTAACACTTTGCTGGTCAAAACAAATCACATGGCCAAATCTGAAGTCGAGAGGAAATATACAGAAATCACCATGAAACTAGAGTAAGTATGCATATATTTAAAAAAAGAAATGAAATATGAACAGTGTCTCAATCTTTCTTACTCTAACACTGGTAGGGATACCCTCAGTTTAGAACTAGAACATTGCTATAGTAATAAAGAGTATTTCTCTTCGATCCCTGCAGGAAAAATTTACCCAGTTACTCAACTAACTAATCTCATTCCACTTATTAAGGCTGAAGGAGACTGATTGTTTTTCTGGATAGTTATGTAATTAAGTTACAGTTTTAAAAAGGGTAAGATTTTCTTCTGTGGCCCCTAGACTGGCTACAACTCTACCATCTAGTATGATGGCTACTTGTGGCTTTCCAAATTTAAATTGAAATGAAAGAATTCAAATTTGGTTCCCCAGTTAAAAGCTCCACTTAGAGTCCTCAACAGTCTACCTGGTCAGAGCAATTAGGCAAGAGAAGAAATAAAAGGCACTGAAATTAGAAAGGAAGAAGTTAAACTGTCTGTGTTTATAGATGATACAATCTTTTATGTACAAAATATTGAAGACTCCAACAAATAATGGTTAGGATTAATAAATGAATTCACTCAATCTTCAGGATACGAAACCAACGTATGAAACTTCAGTAGCCAATTACCTAAACAAGAAGCGAAGAAAACAATCCCATTAAAAATAACTACAAAAATAGTCAGGAATAAATTTAAGAAGGTAAAAGATACCTATACTGAAAAGTATAAGGCACTGATGAAAGAAATTGAAGAAACAACTAAATAGAAAGATGGTTACATTCATTGATTGGAAGAATCAATATTGTTAAAATGTCTGTACTACTCAAAGGGGTTTATAGAGATAATGTAATCTTTATCAAAATATGAATGATATTCTTCACATAAATAGAAAAAATAAACACAAAATTTATACGAAACCACAAAAGATCCTGAGTAGCCAAAGCAACCTTGAACAGGAAGAACAAAGCAAAAACATCACACAACCTGACCTCAAAATGGACTATAAAAAATCTCCAGCAACCTAAAGAGAATGTTTCAGCATAAATATAGAGACATAGAAAAATGGAGCAGGTGATTGGTCTATTCATAAACCCATGTACTTAGAGTTGCAATAGTTCATTTTCAGTTATCATAATAAAATACCTAAGGCTGAATATTTGTATAAAGAAAAAATGTTTAAGCTGAGATTGGTGTCACACACCTGTAAATGCAGCCCTCTGGAAAGCGGAAGGAGGAAGATGGCCAGTTCAAGCCCAGCCTAGGCTACTAGTGACTTAGCCAGATCCTGTCTCAGAATAAAAATTAAAAAGGGCTAAGGATGTAGCTCAGGTTTGAGGCCCTGAGTTCCATTCCCAGTGCTGGAAAAAAAGTCTATTTGCCTCATAGTTTTCTAGGTTCAAGAGTGTGGCACCTGCACTAGCTTCATGATCTTAAAAGTCTCATGGCAGATAGCGTCACGATGCGGAAGCACAAGTGAGAAAAATAAGTCATATGGAAAGACAAGCAGCAAGAGTGAAGAGGAAAGACCAGGCCCACTCGCTTATAACGACCCCTCTTGTGGGAGCTAACTCAGATCTCACAAGAACTGTGGTACATTAATTACCACTGAAGGCAGGACCCTCAGAGACATAATAACTTCCCATGAGGCCTACTGCAGTTCAGATGCATTAACTGGTCATTAATTTTCTTTTCAACATTTCTGTTGTTATTCTAGGTTTCCTTATTCTACAGCCATGTTGATCAAATTACTTTTAATATATACTTTAGTAATTATAAATTTCTGTGTATGGTTCTCATTCTCTTTATGTTTGCTTTCACTTTTCTTGTTCTGATAACCAGGTGCATAAAATTTTACCATTATTTAAATACAGTGTATAAATAATTTGCCTCACTGAGATCCAAAACCATCTCGTGATATACATCTGCCACCACAATTTTACTCACAATATTATAAGCCCTTTAATATTTCCAAGTCTGCTGCATTCTACCCTATACTTTACATTCCTTAAGTCTCTATTAGTAAGTGCTTAGAAAGTCAGAATTAAGAATTTGCACATACATTGTGGGCTTTTATTTTTAGTGAATGCCCTACCTCACCTGTTACACTGATTGTTCAGCCCTAATATTCTCCTCTGACCTCTCACCATGAAGATATTTTTGCTACTGTCTAAGGCCTTAAATCTCCACCTAAAGAACCAGTTTTTATGATGGCAATGCCTCACACTGATGTTAAATGATATGAAAATCCTCATCATGCAGCCTAAGCCCCTCAAAACTAGATCCTATGCCTTCTTCCCTTAGACAGATGTTCACTCAGACTGTAGCTTCAAACACTGTCACACAAAAGTATTTTTCCTTCCTAGGTTTTATTCTCAAGCAATGTTGGGAGAGTGATACCATCCCAACCCTTAGCCTCAAGTAGAGAGCATGTTCCCATCTGTCATTTTTCACAGGGAAGTTTTAGTCCTTTGTAACCCTCTTCTCTACTTTATGTGTTATTTGAGTCTGAGTACACCATTTCGATATTCTTTTCATATGAAATCTATTATAGTCAAGTTTTTGAGGCAGAAGGAACTACCAAAATGTAAATATATTTGGAAGCTGAGAAGTTGGCCTCTACATGTCTTTAATGTTCAAGGCACAGTGATATTATAGTGTCTATGTGATGGGCTGATTACTGCAAGTTCCTGAGAGCTAATCCTGCTGAGTTTTGAGGGTTCTGGAAGAACATTTTCCTCAGGTTTTTTACTTTTTTGCTGGTAAGTTCATCTTTCAGGGAACATCATCTATAGCACATCTGCTGGGGATTCTCGCAGTACCACTGTTCCAAAAAGGACTTCTACATTACTTTCTTAGCTTGAGGGAATCTATATTGTGAGAGTGGTTATAAGTTTGAATGACAAACTGTATTAACTGTAGTTAGGAAGACCCACGGGAGTTTTGGGTTTTTTTTGTTTGTTTGTTTTTGTTTTTGTTTTTTGCCCCTTCAGAACACAGGCCAGCACGGTGAGGTACTTTTTTGTCTCCCTCGTTTCCATTCTATAACTAAGAATAGAGTCCTTTGAAGATCCCCAAACCTGTGTATCTGTACATCTCAGTTCTAACTGCCATGGCATATAAGCCCACAGCCTTGTCTCCTGTCTTCAAAGAAGGCGCTGAAAACCACCTTGCTGGGTTACCAGGACCAGCCTTTATGGCTTCTTCGCCCAGAGCACACTTGACCTCAGTTCAGATGCATCAACTGGTCGTTAATTTTCTTTTCGACATTTCCCTTTGGGATTTTCTCTTGGAGATTTCACTTGATTTCTTACAAACCCAACTATCCATTTAGTAGACTATTACCTCCTCCACCCACAACATTTCTGGATGCTTTGCAGCATGATGGTTTTTCTGGTTATGTAGAACAATAAAAAGTATCTTAAATGTATGAGATTGTAGACATAAATACAGTAAATAAATCAGAAGCATAGATTTTATTTCCCTTAAATTATTTTCATTTTCTAGTTTTCCCCCACAGCAATATTTTAGAAATGCATATACAGATCTTACTTTTGTCCTCCTCAATAAATTTTAATGGTGACTTCTTGTCTACTGTAGAACATCATTCAATTGGCTAAATGTACTGCTTTTTCCTGTAGAACTATCTGAGAGTAACATTTTGGTTTTTCTTGTATGTATATAATTTAAGTAGATAAAACATGGTTTTAATGCAAAGCTTGGATGATGGCAAGAAAAATTTTGGAGTAAAGACATATTAAAGTTTCCAAATAAATGCTACCTGAGAGTTTTCCTCGTTAAGATTTCTTTCCCAGTTTGTTTTCGAACAGAATAGAAAAATAAGACCTACAGTAACACAGTACACTGTCTACCTAAAGAAGAGAAAATCTCCAAGACAAGTTTCATCCTTCATATTTTGAATTGGCCAATCAGAAAAGGGAAAATATGTTTAACAGAATCTCATTTAACAGATCCTTAAGAAACTGGCTTTAGCGCCTTACTGAGCACCTCAGCTTGGATCATATTCATAAAAATTCATTCTATGGTTTCTATGTAGTACAAATAAAATAAAATAATTAAATTAAATATATGATCATTTTATTTTTAGAGCCCCATTATAACTGGAAGTGTTCATTCTGTGAAACTAGGCAGGAAATGTCTAGTTTTTTAAATGCCCCCTTAGAAAAACAAAGATCCTAAGCCTGAAAATGAGAAAATAGAAGGTACAGTGAAGAATGAGAGCTATGAATAAAGACGTTAGAAGGCTAGAGGTTCTTAGGGTTTGGGCCAAAGTTACTTCTGGAGATAGGAGACAAACAAAGCCATAAATCCCTCCAGTAGATGAATGGAAAGCCAATAAGCATATGACCTGATATTCCAATTTTATTCCAAATTATCAGTTGTAGCTTTAAGTTTTACAGTCATATACCAATTTGGGGACATAATATTATCAGCTTAATAAAGAAGATGATAGTATTAACAGTCTAACCATTGACACTAGACTTCTATTTATGGCATGCAAGTAGGTCTTTTCTGTCATCTCACTTTCTATTGTTGGTAAGAGTTGATGTTCAAAAATTACTTGTAACCAAAGCCTTATTTTAAAAATATATCATATAGGTTCAATAATTTCAAAAAAGCTATCTTAACGTAATTTGTGGTACACCTGTGAAATGAAAAATTCTGCAGCCATCAAAATTATGTATGTCTAGAATGAGGAAATTTGCTTTAATACTTTTATGTTAAAATATAGACAATAAAATCAGATTGTGGGATGATTTCAGTTCCTTAGAAAAGGTGCAGGACAAGCCAGGCCATTGTAGTACATGCTTGTAACTCCAGCACTTGGGAGGCTGAAACAGAAGGATTGCTGTGAATTCAAGGCTAGGCTGCACTACATAGTGAGACCTTGCCATAAAAACAGAGGTACAGAAGGAAATATAACAATATTAATGATTTTTACCTTTGAATGTTGAAATTATATAAATTTTTCATTTTGTACTGTATGTTTCATAGCTACTATACTGAATGTGAATTTATTTTGCACTCAGAAAATATCTAGGAAACTATTTTTAATCAAGGTTAGCCACAACTTTCCCCCTTTTCTACACTATGAGACAATGAACCTTTTTTTTCTTTAATCCTGGATTATGACTTTTTAGGCTGCCTGACTGGCTGGAGAATTTTAACAGTGCTTCATTTCTAACAAACATTACCACTGAACAAAACAATGAGATCTCACTATCGCAATTTGAAAACACCTAAACAAAACTATGAAAACTGTCTTACTGTTGAAAAGTGATGCCTGATATGCTGCAAAATATGAACCATAGAGATCCCAAATCTTAGTGCTACACACTAATTCTCTTCTAAAATCACCATTATTGCTAGGCAGAGTTAGTATACACCGAAGCCCTGCTGAGCATGAATTGGATTGGTTTCTCTTTAGAAACCTTGTATCCTATATGGCCCAGTGTGCACAGAAGTGATTTTTAACATTCTTTGCTACCATGAGCTCTTTATGAAAAGTCTAGTACTATTACATTGGTAATTATAAAATCACAAGTTCTATGTAAATATAAAAGATATTCAAAGTAGTTCAAACTATTTGACTTGAAGACCAACGAAATTTAAAATGTTTTTGAACACTTAATATATCTGTATTATTTTCTTCACTTATTTCAATATGACAGAATTTTTAAGTAATAATCCTTATATTTTCAAAAGGTTTCTACTTAAGCTGCTGTACATTTGCAACAATTTTACAAAAGCATTCCAGGGCTCTCCTTGGCTGAATGTGCAAACTGTAATTTTGCTTTAGATATTCAGACTCAACCGTGGGCATCAATATGCTACTTAGGGGTGGAAAACGTATCTGTATTGTTTTCCATTGTTTGGGGCCCATGCAAGCATACGTGGAAGAGTCAGGTGGCATGGCCATGAATAGGAAAGTTTCATTATGTTTTGAGATTCTTAAACAAATCTACTTGGAACATACATTTAAACAAACCAAATCTCCAGGGAAGTCCTGCATAAAATGAATTCATTTTACATCCAAACCTCAAGGACATAAATTTATAAAATTGAAAACTGAATACTGGTTTTAGCCCTATAGGCAACCTCAGTAAGAAATGGGAAGGGGAGACAATGGACCTTCACCAGCACTAAGCAATGTTTTGTGTCTTTTCACGATTTGAATTGGAGAAATCGTGTCTTGCAGAGGATTATATCACTTTGTAATCACAAAATTTGGCTCCAATTAAATTTACATAATTAGAATAACGCTCATGGAAAGATTTCCATAACAACACTATGTCTTAAATTATAGTGTCTTATTGGCCACCTGTCACCTGTAGCTAGTGCAGGACCTGGCATAAAGACCTCTGACAAATACTAGTGAAATAAACTCTGGGTGCTTTGGATTAAAAATAAAAAAGAAAGTTATCCTGCAGACAACAAGCTGGAGGTAATCATGACTGCACCGACACAGAGTCTGAGTAAGAATCACAAAGGAAACCAAGTCCATCATTCTGTAAGAAATCATCTGAAACTGCAGAAATGCTACCCAGCGGCTCCAGCTGCCTTATTATCAAGAACATTTGCTTTGCGCAGGGCTGGAGGTACAGCTCAGTGGGGTAAGTGCTTGCTGCTAAGCACTTAAGGCCCTCAGTTCGATCCCCGGTCCCGAAAAAAAAAAAAAAAAAAAGGAACGATGCTTTGCGCTGGTAAGCCATTGAGCCTTTCTTTGTTCCCTTACTTAAAAGATGAGGGTATTCTTGGCCTATAATGTGGTTTTTCTGAGTTTCCTGTGCTACACTTTGCAGCCTTCTCTACAGACCAAAACATTTTGACACAAGCAAAGTGGTTCCTTCATCAGTTCCTTCTCTTGGTTTATCTTAACTGTACCTTCACATATGGAAACTGAAGCACTCTCTTAAGCCATACCAATTAGCTCATAAGCTTTAAACTTGCTGTATACTTTTGGGGAGGTTTTGTCTTTTATGCCCTCTTATCCTCTTTTTCATGTGAATGAAACACACTCGCAAAGTAACTTCCTGTGTACATGTACTTCCTATGATAGGTAGAATAAAGCCTGGGAATTTCAATTCACACTATTCAGCTTCTGAATATCGCTTTTAAAACAATTCACAGACCTTGAACAATGCCAGTCAGTAGCTAAAACAAGTCAATTCACATCTTTTCAAGCCCCAAGATCCAAATAGCAGAACTTTTAGAAATCTCGCAGACTCCACAGATGTGGAGTCTCAAGCTAATCCGGAGGAATTTATCATCTTATTTTTGCCTAATCTAGTGCCTAACATCTACCAGTATATTGCATACATATTATTAACTGCCAGAGAGAGACACTTGGTAGCATTCACCTGTTATTTCTGTTCCCTTATCTGTAAAGAGTTTTTCCCTTTCTCGTTTGCTTTCATAACTATCTTTTCTTCACACGCTTATCCCAATTTAGATACTGCATTAAAGAACTAACTCTGACTACAACCATAAGAAATGTAGGAGCAGAAAAGAATACATCATGTGGAAATGAGAATACAGTATGAATAAGAAATTATATATAATTGCAAAGCTAAAAGTCAAGTTTATTCAGAGACATGGAAGATCTGACCAGAAAGAGATCAGAAGATGGGTGCAAGCAGATACAATTAACTACAATGCTTCTAGAATAAAGCCTACCAAATAATTCACTTCTCAGAATAATTAGTAGCAGACTTTTTTATTTTTTACACTTCATGTTTTTATTTGGTCCTCAAAACTACCCAAGAAGGCAAGCCAGGAGTTACTACTGAGACAATTTCACAAATAACAAAGGGAAGGCCTACACAGGCTCGGTGATATACGTAGGATTTCACACCCAAGAACTAATAAAAACTTAGACCTTCTAACCAGAAGTCTCATCATCTTTCCAGTACAATGCATAATATCTAACGGCCCAAGAATTAACCTAAACCACTTTTTCTAAACCTGATAATGTTCTGAAGCATATTTTTACATTTGGTTCAAGAAACAAGACACCCTAAGCATATGTAAACCACTTTATAAATATAAAAGTGTCTTGACTTGATCATAATATAAAGATCTCACCTACTTATTGTTATGTGTGAGAATAATTTTGAGAAACATATTCATTACAAAGAACCATGGAGTACAAAAAAAAGCTTGTGAGGTTCAGTGCAAGTATGCCTCAGAACATCAAAACGATTGTTTCAACAAACTTTACATACACTAAAAGTTAAAATTTAAATCATATTTGAATTACACCAGGGAAGCCTATAACAATGAAATTCTTCTTATGTATGAGAGTAATCTGATTATCCACCTTGAAGGTTGAGGTTTCATTACATCAGGTTTTTAAAAGAGCTTCACCCAACATGTTACATTTTTTAAATCTTCTGAGTATGTTTTGTAATCTAAAATTTAGAATCATTTGTGATCTAGAGTCATGGACACACAGATGGCATCAATATTTGCAAGACAGTTGTACTTCACTATTTAAAATTAGCACCTGAACTTAGCTTTTTATCATTTACTATAAATAGAATACCTATAAGCAAAAAATGCATGCACATTCAGTTATTGAAATATTCTAACCAAAGAAAACAAAAATAGTTACAATTCCAGTATGAAATGAATATTTAAAACATTAAACTCTCTTTCCTACCAGAGATGGTAGGACTCAGTGACTCCACAATGATTTCACTTTCATGTCTTGCTATTTAGTCTCCATTACCACCCTACTTCCTCAGTAATTCCTACACACCTTGTACACCTTGGAGTAGAAGTCAGAGCCATGTTTGTAGATGGAATGATCTTATAGAAAACCCTAAAAACTTGACAAAAACTTTTACAAATTATGAATGAATTTAGTAGAGTTGCAAATACAAAATCAACGTATAAAAATCAGTAATGTTACTACATGCCAAAAGTGAATAACTCAAAATAGAAAACAAAGAAATAATTCCCTTTACCATAGCTACAAAATAATGAAATGCCTAGGAATAAGTTTACCAAAAAGGGTGAAGTATGTCTATAATAAAAATTATAAAGATATTGATGAAAGAATTCAAAAAAACCCCCCAAAAGTGAAAAGACATCTTGTGTTCATGAATGGAAAGAATGGATGTTTGTTTAAATGTTCTTCAGTCCAAAGCAATTTACAGATTCAATGCAATCCCTGTGAAAATATAATGACACTTTTCATAGAATTGGAAAAATTCTAAAATTTATATGGTAGCAACAAAAATCCCAGTCAAAGCCATACGAAGTACATAAAAGAACAAAGCAGGAAATACTATACTATCCAACTTCAAAACATATTACAAGGGTACTGTAATCAAAACAGCCCAGCATCAGCATAAAAACAGATATGTTGGCCAATGCACAATAATGAACCTAGAAGTAAACACCATCTAAGCCAACTGATTTTTTAGAATAGTGTTAAGAACATGGAATATATAACAGACTGTCTTTGGTATGTATAAAGAGTGGTTTATTACTCAGCCATAAAGAACAACGCATCATGTCATTTGCAGGAAAATGGATGGTGCCAGAGATTATCAGGATAAGTGAAATAAGCTAAACTCACAAAGACAAGTATTGCATCTTTTTTCTAATAAAAGGAATCTGAGGGGTAAAACATGACATGAAAATGGAACAGAAGTTATATTAGACAACAGGGAGGGGATACAAGAGCATGTAAAGGAGGATACTTGGTGTGTGTGGTTATGATCAATGTATTTTATATGTAAGTAAAACTAATAAGATGTATAATTAATATGCACTAATGAAATAATAGACACAACAAAAGGTGTTGGGATTTTGAATAGTCACATGCACAAGGATGAAACTACATCCCTATCTCTCTCCAATTACAAACACAATTCAAAATAAATTCAAGACATATGTAAGTTCTAAAACCATGAAACTATTGAAAGAAAATATAGAGGAAATGCTAGATGACATCAGAGTGAATATGGATTTTTTAGAAAAGAGAAAAAGACCCCCAAAACAGGAAACTAAGGCAAGAATAGAAAACTAGGATTACATCAAATCAAAAAAGAATCTGCACAGCAAAGGAAATAGTTCACAGTAAAGAAATGATCTACAGAATGGGAAAAAATTACTTGCAAAGTATACAAAGGACAGGGTTGATATCCAAAGTAAGGAATTGATAGTTAAAACACAAATAACCTGGTATAAAGAGGAAATAGATCCAAACTAAATGTTTCTCATAAGAAGATGTACAAATAGCTGACAAATGAAAAATAATCTTCATCCTGAAAAAAAATATTCAACATCATTAACCAGAACAATGAAAATCAGAACCACAATGAGATATGACCCCCCCCCAATAAGGATGGCTTTTATCAAAGAGAAAAGTTAAAAATACTGGAGAGAATGTGGAAAAAAGAAAACTTTGGATACTTTTGGTTAGAATGTAAAATAGTTCAGCTATTATGGAAAACAGTATAGAGGTTTCTCAAATAACCCTGAGACTGAGA